>CACVCL010020589.1:0-80399 GCA_902729485.2 Mus minutoides | reverse complement strand
GTATCTATGGTTCCTGATTTTTTTCCTATGGTTTCTATCTCCAGGGTTATCTCCTTTTGGTTTTTCTTAATTGATTCTACTTCCATTTTTAGGTCCTGGATGGCTTTGTTTGTTTCCATCGCCTGTTTGGTATTGTTTTCCTGTAACTCTCTAAATTTTTCCTCTATAACTGCTTCTAGATGTTTAACTGTGCTTTCCTTCATTTCCTTCTTATAGTCCTCCATCATCATCATGACCAGTGATTTTATATCTATGTCCTGTTTTTCTGGTGTGCTGTTGTATCTAGGACTTGAAGTGGTGGGTGAGTTTGGATCTGGTGATGCCAAGTACCCTTGGATTCTGTTGCTTCTGTTCTTATGCTTACCTCCTGCCATCCCTGCCCAAGGAGACCTGGTGTTGGTGCAGACTAGAAGGGGGCGTCTGTCTTGTCCTGGGCTTTTCTCAATCTCCTGCTGGTGTCTCAGGTTGCTTGCAATTGGGCCGGAACAGATGCTGAGTTCGGCTGCTCACCAGTGGTCCTTAGATTGCTAGGAGAGTCCCTCTGAAAACCTGGGTGAGTGCCAGGCACCCAGGCCTTGCGCCCTGCTCTGGAGCGGAGCGGTGTGGACCTGAAGGGAAGGGGTCCTCTCCCCGCCTGTCTATCTCCCGGCTGCAGACTCAAGTCTGGAACAGACTTGAGTCTGTTTGGACTGGAACAGATGTGTGTTCCTCTTACCAGTGTTCCTCTTACCAGTGGTCCCGACGTCGCTGGGAGAGTCCCGCTGGGAGGGTCCCGCTGGAAACCTGGGTGGGTGTGTGGCACCCAGGCCTTGCGCCCTGCGCGGGAGCGGAGCAGTGGTGTGGACCAGAAGGGAAGGGGTCCTCTCCCAGCCTGTTTATCTCCCGGCTCCAGACTCAAGTCCCACGAGTTTGGACTGGAACAGATGTGTGTTCCTCTTACCAGTGGTCCCGAGGTCGCTGGGAGAGTCCCGCTGGAAACCTGGGTGGGTGCGCGGCACCCAGGCCTTGCGCCCTGCGCTGGAGCGGAGCAGCGGTGTGGACCGGAAGGGAGATTATTTTTTAATAATATGATCATTAACCGATTTGTGGACATGGGAGGTCATTCAGTCTTCAAGTGTCTTCTTCAGCTTCTTCCTTTAAGGCTTCATGTTTTTCTTCACAGAGGTCTTTAATGTCTTTGATTATGTTTATACTTTGGTTTTTCATTATTTGAAGCTATTGTGACTGTAATATTAGTACCCTAGTGTCTTAGTCACGGTTTCTATTCCTGCACAAACATCATGACCAAGAAGCAAGTTGGGGAGGAAAGGGTTTATTCAGCTTACACTTTCCACATTGCTGTTGATCATCAAAGGAAGTCAGGACTGGGACTCAAGCAGGTCAGAAAGCAGGAGCTGATGCAGAAGCCATGGAGGGATGTTCTTTACTGGCTTGCTTCCCCTGGCTTGCTCAGCTTGCTCTCTTATAGAACCCAAGACTCCCAGCCCAGAGATGGCACCACCCACAAGGGGACCTCCCCCCTTGATCACTAATTGAGAAAATGCCTTACAGCTGGATCTCATGGAGGTATTTCCCCAACTGAAGCTCCTTTCCCTGTGATAACTCCACCTTGTGTCAAGTTGACACACAAAACCAGCCAGTACACCTAGAATTTTGTCCTACTACTTTTTGACTATATTTACCAGATATAAGAGTCTTTTGGTCGAGTCCTTGGCGTCTTTTGAGACCATTATCATCTGCAAAAGGGTAAATTGATCTCCTTAGTTCTTATTTGTATTCCTTATATTTGCTCTGACTAAAATTTCAAGTGTCTTTTCTTTATTTTGAAATAGGGTCTCACAATGCAGATCAGAGTGGCCCTGAAAGCACAGAGATTCACCTGCCTCTGCCTACGAGTGCTGGGATTCAAGGCATGCACCATCATGCCCAATGTGGTCCAAGTATCATATTCAATAAGAATGGCCAGATCCCAGCACTTGGGAGGCAGAGGCAGGCAGATTCTGAGTTCGAGGCCAGCCTTATCTACAGACTTACTTCCAGGACAGCCAGGGATACAGAGAAACCCTGTCTCAAAATAAATAAATAAATAAATAAAATAATGGCCAGAGTAGACATCTTTGTCTTATTCTTCATGTCAGAGCAAAAGCTTCATTTTTCTCTGTTTAGGAGAATCTTGCCTATCAGTTGATGTAGACAGTGATGCAGAGGTCTGTTCTTTCTGTTCTTGGGTTTTTTCATGTCTTCTGATGAAATTAAATTTGTGATTTTTTTTGAGAACTTCTGTGTCCATGTTCATCATAGATGAACATCTATGATGTTAATCAAAGAAAGTGTTCTTGAGTGTTACTTTGTGTGTGTGTGTGTGTGTGTGTGTGTGTGTGTGTGTGTGTGTGTCCTTATCTGGTTTTGGTGTCTGGGTAATACCAATGGTAGAAGTATTTGATTTGAGCATTTCCTCCCATTCATGGGAGTTTAGGAAGCATTCCTCTAGTTTATGGAACAATGTTAGGGATATTTATCTTAGTCCCTTTCTAAAGGTTCTATAGAATTCAGAAGTGGATCTATTAGGTCTTCAGTTCTTCTTCCCAGGAGATTGCTACTGCCTTGGTTTGGTTTCATGGCTCATTGTAGTGAAATCACTAGGGTGATGCTATCTTGCCCTGGCTCTTTTTTGTTCCTGCCTTGACACTCCTCAGCCTTGCCCTCCTCCTAACCCCTGAGTAGCCGCATCCTCCTTGTCAATACTTTTGAGACTTTCTATTACCCTGACCATGGTCCAGACCTGTTAGCCAAAATTATTAATGTTTGTGCTGGCTAAAACATAGAACCAAAATAACTAAGAGGAAAAAATAATTGTCATGTGGTGTCTGGAAAATACCATTAAGCACTGCAAAAAGACTTAATGTTGCTCTGACCCCATCAAACTCTGACGTGATTGTGGTTTTCTGTCTTTAAAAAAATGTCCCTCTGAGCTGTGGCAACAAGAAACTTTGAATCGTGAGTCTGCTCTTGGTCACTTGTTAATAAAATGATTCACATATTTTTAATGGCTTAATTAACATGACTGTTAATACCTATCTTTTGTACATCATTATTTATGCTTTCACTGTTGATGTTGCCTTGGTCTATACAATACATATGCCTAGAAATGTATATGGTCTAGTCATATGTATGTCAAGAAATGGATATACTTTATCAGTTATGTACATGATTAGAAATTTATTATTTACTCTAGACTTTCTGGTTACTGGAGTTTAATCTTTTAAAATAATTCCTATTATCCCCCACCCCATTAACCCCTCCTTTGACTGGGGGAGCTACAGTGGAATTAATGCCATGCTAAAGTCTGCGTTCACTTGTACCCTAAGAATCTAATTACTGCTTTCTTTTCGGTATACATTTACCCTGATATAGGTCCAAGGTTCTTTTAGGAAAGAAAGTATTGAATGTACATGTTGGGTGCCATGGGGGTCTTTCCTCAAGGAAGTCACTGGCTCATGTCTGGGAATTGGCTTTGGCACTTTTTGTAATTCAGTCCAGAGTTTTATGTATTTGACTTGAAAGTTTTCTGTTTATAAAGATCAAGTGGCTTCAATAGGCTTATCTGTTTTATTTATGGCTGTTGTCATTAATTAGCCAGTTCACTATTGTGGGTCTATGAGAGCCACATAGTTCATTCTGTCATGTTGGACCCTGCTGTTGATTGTGATAACCAAGACACCATGGACTCAATGGTTCTGACTCTTTAACATCTGCAAGTCCTCATTCCCAATATGGTGCCATTCAGATGGGGATCTTTGGGAAGTTATGAGATTATGAGGATGGATCTATCACCCACATAATTAGTGTCCTCCTAGGAGAAGCCCAGAGACTTATTTTGAAGATCAATCAGTTGTACACTTCAGCAGGTCCGCTTGTCACCAAAAGCCATGGAGAGGGGAGGATCGTTTCCTGAAGCTCTGGAGCCTGACTCCTGTCTAGCAATGCCATGGGCTGAATCACTGCTCCACTATGGAATTCAGTCCTTCAGTCCATATGGATCTGTCTTGGAAGGTGGGATTGTTGGCTTTTATGGGTTAAAGGGAATGGAATATCATGCTGTATATGTTATTTCGTTTTAATTTTATCCTTTTAACTTCCCACAGTTATTTTCCTTTCCCCCATCTCTCTTCCTTTTGACCATTTTATTCGTTCTTTGATCATCTTGCTCACCCTATGCTCCTCTCCCGACTTCATCTTTCTCCTCTTCCTCCTTTGTCACACACTGAGTCCAATTAGAGCTGTCTGTCTGCATGTGGTATAGGGCCCCCCACTGGAGTATGTTCCCAATTTCTTATTTATTTATTTATTTATTTATGGCATGGATTTAATAAAATGAGAGTACTTAGATTTTAAACTTTTGCTGCCACCATGTGGTAATCTAGATATATACATATCTAGAACTTTATTCAGCTATCATGTATGTATATCTACACAAACCATTAGAAAGATAATTATATATTTTTCTATTTATATTTGTTATACCTTGATGGCAGAAATACATTTACTGTACTAGTTTTTTAAACGACTATTTTGAAGTATAAACCTACCTCTAACAAAAGCAAAATCCCTTGTAAGACTTGACTCCTTACTGTACTTGGAGGGATCGGGCAGGAGGTTTCAGCTACTTCTGAGCAGAACAGGAGCAAACATGCACACATCAAATAACAAACAGCAGCACACAGAATATGAGACATGCGTCCAGCACATGTCACCTGTCTCTCATAATAGTATTTATGTTTTAAAATCCCACTAACCTACACCTAGCCTAATTTGAATAGTCTCCTATTCCTAATTCCACTTCAAAATAAGATATGCCACATCTAGGGATCCAACCCATCTGCACACACCAAACCCCCACACTACTGTTGATGCTAAGAAGTACTTGCTGACAGGAGCCTGATATGGCTGTCCTCTGAGAGGTTCTACCAGCACCTGACCAATATAGATACAGATACTCACAGCCAACCATCAGACTGATCACAGGGAACCCAGTGGAAGAGCTAGGGGAAGGACTGAAGGAGCTGAAGGGGGATTGCAACCCCATAGGAAGAGCAATATCAGCTAACTGGACCACGCAGAGCTCCCAGGGACTAAACCATCAACCAAAGAGTACACATGGAGGGAGCCAGGACTCCAGACACATATGTAGCAGAGGATGGTCTTATCTGACATCAATGGGAGAGGAGGGAGGCTTGATGCCCCAGCCTAGGGAGATGTTAAAGGGGTAAAAATGGGGTCCCATGTCCACTCGGAGCTAGGGCTGCTGGGCAAGGCAGGATGCGGAAAGTTTTGACTGCGAGCACCCCAATAGCACCACCGGGAGGGCACTGGGTTGTGAGAAGCTGTGGGATCCCACGTAGGGGAAGGTGCAGTCTGAGGTCCCCACAGACCTGCCAGGGTCGGGCTCAGACTCTCGAGCGCTACAGACGCCTCTGGGTGCCTTGGAAGAGCCAGTTCTGGCATCTTACCTCACAGTTCAAGCTCTTACCTCATAGTCACCAAAGAAAAACAGTAAGCCAGTGAGGAGGAGCCAGGTGTAGCCCTGTGAGGACAACATTCAGCTCTCAAAATCCCCATCACCTCTGAAAAGGTCACATTAACAACTATGGCCTTTACAACTGGGTACTTGTGTTCAAGGTTTGGCCCTTATCCTGTGGTGCTATTGGGAGGTGGTGGAACTTTTAAAAGGGACTGGCCAAAGGTCAAAAGATAGGTCACAGAGGGAATTATGGGACTCATCCCTTTCCTTTCTATGTCTTGAATTCTTGTCCTTAAGTGAGTGGATTCCCCCATGACATGCTGCTGTCCCAGAGGCTCCAGAATAACAGGCTAATGAGCTGATAGGGTTTGAATCTCAAATATCTCCATAGGCTCATGTGTGTAAACACCTGCTCATCAGCTGATGGTTCTCAGGTCCAGGCAACACAGCCTGTCATGGTGGGGGAAGCATAATGGCTAGGACTATTTATGTTCATGAATGCAAAAGCTTGGGAAATGGATTCCTCACACTTCATAAGTCAAGAAGCAAACAGAATTTGACTGGGCTGGAATTCTTAAGCTACACCCCTAATGCCAGCAAGGACCCAAATTCCAAAAATGTTACATCCTTGCAGAACAGCATCAACCTGGGACCAACCAACTGCTCAAACACCTGAGCCCACTGGGGACATAACAATAGATTTATCATTGCAGTCTTCAACATGGCACTCTGTAGGCCAGTCAGGATAGCCATTTTCCTGGCACTAAAAGCCTCTCTCTCTTTTTTAATTTGTAAAAAGTGTTTTTATCTGGATGTATTACATCCACCATTTCCCACCTGTGTTAGAAATTGAATCCACAGACTTGAAAATGGTCAAGTATTTTAACATCAAGCCATAATCTCTGCCTTTTGATTTTTTGAGAGATGGTCTTGTTATGAAGCCCAGGCTCACTTGGTACATGCAAAGTAGCCTGGGTCACCTTTGAATTTGTGATTCTCCTGCGTCATCCTCTAGAAATGCTCTGAATGCATGCCTGAATCATCATATCTTGCTTGCGATATAGTCTTGCTTCACTAATAAACCCATCATGATTTTCTTATGGAAGTAAGGTTGCCACGGTGTTACACTTCATGTTCAGAACTCTGTCTTCTTGAAGCAGTTGTCAAGTGTTCCCCATGTTCACAATGCATGCTCTTCTGTTTGAATGTCATTTCTGTCATCACAAATGTGGGACTATCAGGCAAAACACTAACTGAACATGGAGTAAATTTGGATTAAGTGAAGAAATAATGACAGCTAGAGACTCTTGAGAACTAGGCATTTATTTACCAAGCTTGTTCAGTATTTGTATTCCAGAGACAAACACAAATTTCCATTTCGAAGGTTCCTGGGTCTGGGGATTCCAGCAATGCCTTCTCCACAGATAGGAGTTTCAAAGATTTTGTTTGTCTGTGTATGGGGAGAGAAGAAAACCACACATATGATGAGTATAATCTAACTGGGCACAGACAGCAGGCGTCTCTGCAGGAAAGCAAACTGGTAGTGGTGGGGAATAGTTTCCTTCACTTTTCTACTATAAGCTACCATACACTTTGGTAAGGAAGTTAGAGGAGTCTTCTGGGGCTGGAATGCCAATCCAAATGTGCACATTTCTGCGTTTCCAATCAGTGAGAATTGTCTGAACTCATCTAACAAAAGTTTGGGGTAGTGTTGAGGGGAAGGAGATCAGAGAAAGGTTGTGCTAGGAGTGCTGGGTTCTCACCTGAGCTGCAGGGGCTGCTGTATTCAGCAAAAGCCATTTCATCTGAAAGACATGGGATTCAAACTTGAGAATGAGAGTTTCTGAGAAAGGAGGTTGTGGAGGGTGATGTGTTAGGACTGACCACTTTCCTCAATCGGAACTTGGATGATTGCTGAAAAGTCATCTCTCTCTGGGGATAGCAGACAAACCAAACAAGGGAATTTCTTCCCTTGAAGCTACTGGTTGATAATTTTACCCTGGGTCAGCAAGATGGCTCAGTGGGCAAAGGTGCTTGCTGACATGCCTGACGACCTTAATGAGTTCAGTCTTCAGAATCCACGTGGCAGAAGGAGAGACCCATTAACCCAAATGACCCTCATACCTCCACAGGAACTATAATGTGCCAGCCTCTCAGAAAATAAAGAAACAAACATATAACAATACTGGAATCATTTACCCTGTGGAGACAATCAAAGTGTGCTTCTCCTACAGTATTAGAGTAGAGTAGCAGCTGTGATAACCTTGTACACGTATATTCTTTCAGATTCTGTGCTATGTTTCAGTTTTTCCTTCAATATTTCTTGAATTATTCCAGTCCGAAACATTGGGTATATCTCTTCAGTTGATAGGACATCCTCCATTTAATTCCCCAGCTCTGGCTTTGCTCCATTTCTTTGGTCACCACTGTGCACAGAGACTGCAGTTCTCTCTCATCTTTTTATTCCCTCTGTAATTATTTGTACAATTCCTCATATTCCCAATGCTATATTAATAGGAAGATTTATGTGTCTTTCAACCTAGAGACCCTATTTGGTAAAATGTTGTTCCCTTGGGTTATGTGGACATGTTTGATCCCACATGACTGCTTGGATAACCACGAACAAGGCATCAGCGGCTGAATATACTGAAATTTTATAAATGGTTGTCTGACCTACATAATGGGCCAGTGTTTGAAAAGCCATTGTTTATAACAGTGGGTATGATGACATATGCCTGTAATAACAGCATTTGGGAGGCTAAGTCAGGAGGATTGAGAATTTGGGCCAGCCTGGGCTACATAGTGAGAAACTATAAACAAAACAAGTTCATTTAGGGTCCATCACAGTCTCTTGCTTACCTGTCTCATAGTAGTCATAGACTTTCACAATGGCAGGTTGCAGGTTCCTTACTGGGATGTCTTGTTGAATGATGAAGGAGAAGGCCAGTGTCTGATTGGTCACCTGAGAGAGAGAGAAAAAAATGATTCAGATTCATAAAAGGGACCAGTGTTTTTCTTCAGCACAACTCAGTTATGCACTGGATAGCAGTTAACCTCATGGTCAAGGGTCTTCTGTAACTGCCCACCTATGTGGATGGTCATATAGTTTATCGATTTTAGACTGGGGACTTGAGAAACTGAAGTAGAGGCTTCTGGAAGTACATGAAACTTTTCCAGTCTATTAAACCATTCCAAATCCATCTATGATATTTGACTTGGTCCATTGTGAGAGTTAAAACCTTTGACTTGCTGACTTCAGACCCTATTTGAAGTCCCAGGAAAGCCAGCAATGAGGAAAGAAGATGTAAAGATTTATTATTATTATTATTATTATTATTATTATTATTATTACTATTACTATTATTATTATTTGTGTGTGTGTGTGAGTGTGTGGTGTATGTGTGTGTGTACTGATAGAGCCCAGAAGAGGGAATCAGATCCCCTGAACAGGAGTTACAGGCAGTTGTGATTTGGTATGGATTCTGGGAACTGAATTCTGGTCTTTGGCAAGAGCAGTATATACCTTTAACTGCTGAGTCATGTCTCCAGGATAGAGAAAAGGAACTCAAAATATCATGTAGTGTGAGGTAACGAGCCTCTCATTCTAAAGGCTTCCTTTAGAATTGCTTCTCTTCTGCTATGTGCTTCCCACATAGACTCACCAAGAGAGACACCTCACCTTGGCATGTATAGATAGGAAGGTGGGAAGGATCCTCACCTGACCCACATAGATCAAAGACGGTCAACCTTAGCATGTCTAGGGAGGCAGGAAGGAATCGTACCTGATCCAAATATAATAAGACATTGTTGTTGCTCACTTCTGTTCTGCTCACGTGATCTAACCTTTCAAGCTGAAAATGAGAGAAAAAAACCCATATTACTGAAAAAGCAAAGGACTTGGGGGTGGGAGGAAGGAGAGAGGCAAATGAGCTGTTGGAGTGAAGGTGTTAGAAAGATGATGTTATTGAATTCATTTAAGTGAACAGGAAGAAGCTTTTGCAATATGAATGAAAATATATCTTGAAAATTGTGAATGCTACTGTACCAAAGGCCCAACTGAATATAATCTGATGTAATAGTAGGTATTTTTGACTTTATTTGAACATAAAAATAGTCACCCATTTGGTAGCACTTATCACATATTCTCTGTGCTCTGCTATTAACCTTAGCTTGTTGTCAATTTTCATAGTTCTTCAAACATCTAAATCTACACCTACAATTCTGACATTTAATAATATTTCCCCCTGAATCACTACTGACTAGGATCATTACACTTCAAACTTATTGTTAGCTAGATTGTGGACTCAGTGAATTCAGAGACCTTTCTTATGTTTCTTGTGCTGGCTGCTATCACAATCCATACCTATATCAGCATTTTAACAACATCCAAGTGTGTTAAATTAGTGCTAACATTGCTTTGACATGAGTTGACATAATTATGATGGTGTTGGCAGGCTCCTAGTCTGCGGATATAGAGAATCCAAATCCATCTCATTTCTGTTTACCTTTTTCACTGTTGGTTTCAATGGGATGAAACCAGATACCATCTTCACATCAGCAATCACCATGTTGGAGGCTGGGCGACTGCCTGTGTAACTACAGACCAAAGAAATGAACAGAAGGAGTCATTTTAATAGTTTGAATCTTGCCTACTTTAAGGTCCAGCTGATATAGCCTGTGTGATTTTTTCCCATATTTTATAATACATGACCTTTATTATCAATATAAATAGACTGCATAACAATATCATCTGGAGAGTGCATTAAAATGGTTGTGTCCGCCAAACATGCTGGCTCACCAACAGTGTCTGCTTAGCCAGTAGGAGACCTCATATCTAAAACAAGTATGTATGGAACCTGAGGGTTGATGGCTGACATTGTCCTTTGTCATACACACACATGCTGGCACACATACTTTTACTCACACACACAATCCCACCCCCACTCAAACACACACTCACACACTCATACACACACACACACACACACACACGCACGCGCACACACACACACAAACATATGTATGTATGTATGTATGATGATAAGTCAAGCTGTGGATGTATTCTTTCCAGCCAAGATCCCTTTGGTTTCTGCAGTTAGACCCTGTTGCTGGTTATATTTTGCACAAAGATTTTCACAAGTGCCAGAAGAACTGAATATCTTTTTTCTTCTAGAAAAATGGAATCTTAAAAGACCAGGAAGGCTAGTCTTTGTTGGTGAAGAAGAATAATGTATGTTAAGGTCTCTTGGAAAAGAATAATGTATTATTTTATTATGATAGTGGGCAAGAAAGGAACCCTAAAAGTATACTAATTAGAAATTATAAATCTACAATTCTTCATTGTTTACTTTGTTGAAGTCCAGTATTCTTATTTATTTTTTTTACAGATAAAACAAAATGATAACAAAGAGACTCATTTTAGATATCTTTGAACCTGTTCCATGAAGAGTTCTAGGAAGACAGCCTTATAATAGCTAAGAGACATAGACAGATGCTCATACAGAGACAGAGACAGAGACAGAGACAGAGACAGAGACAGAGACAGAGACAGATGCCTATCTCATACCTGATTTCTAGTGAGATCTGGAAGCTGTTGTGGCCTTTGGGGTTATTACAAGTTAGAGGTACTGTCTGTACCCGTAGAGCAAATGCAGACTGCTGCTTCTCCAAGTGCACGTTGTATCTCAGGGTAGTCTGACAAGTAGTGAACAGAAATATTTCACCTCCATTGCACTGTGTTCGGATCCATTTTTCCCAATTTGAGCATAATGTGTGCAGGTGGCAAAGTAAGACTTTGCATTGTGGGGAAGGAGGCTCACAGCTGCATACCCATAACTTCCCCGGATCTTACCTGAGCATACACACATCCTTCCCCTGACACACTGACGGTATAGTCCCCAGGGATGTCTGGTAATGGGACCTGCTGCAGTAACAGGCGATTACTGCTCTCCACTTGGAACTTTTGGGAAAAGGACCCTGAAGATTGGATGGTCACCAAAGGAGTTTTCTGGCTTCTGGAAAAAGTCACTGCTCCATATTTGGACAGAGCATCAAGGGCCACCACAGTGTCCTGATGGTAATGAATAAAAATGTTAAGGGTAGCATCCATTTGGAAGGTCTTGAGCTCTTCTTAAAGTTCGTTCTAGCTGTCACAAGGTGTCATGAGATATTGTGTCTAGTTATTTGAGTTCTAGACTTTATTTCAGGCTTTAATATAGAATACATACATTTGAGAGTCAAAAACATTCACATAGTTTTCCTCCTTGCAGTACTGTATCCATCAAAAAATATAAATACAAACTAGGTTTTCTCCTGGCATTCATTGTTTTTCTTCCTTTGTCCCTGGTTCCCTTGTTTATACCCTCCTTAATGCCACTAAATCACAACCCTGCTCTCCTTGTTAAACTTGCTTCTGTTCTTGCTGAGCCATCAGGACACACAAACAGCATGGCCAAGTGCCTGCACTCATTCAGTCTTATTAAACAGGAAAAACTATGATCTAGTGTTGTGTTTCACTGCCATGCTCCTCAGTGGCATACTCTGGGGAAGTGTACTTCATGCTCCAGNTAATGCCACTAAATCACAACCCTGCTCTCCTTGTTAAACTTGCTTCTGTTCTTGCTGAGCCATCAGGACACACAAACAGCATGGCCAAGTGCCTGCACTCATTCAGTCTTATTAAACAGGAAAAACTATGATCTAGTGTTGTGTTTCACTGCCATGCTCCTCAGTGGCATACTCTGGGGAAGTGTACTTCATGCTCCAGAAAGGGTCTCTGTCACATGATTCTTCCTTATCCTGAGAACTCCAAATGCTACCATGAGAACTGCGCCCAACCAGAGAGCAGAAAAATGCAGCGAACGTTTTACTGTCACAACAGGGACAGCCTATTGAAAGGAAAGAGGGAAAGAATTGAACTGCAAAACATGGTGGCTAGTATCACGGAAGTTTTTTTTTTTTTTTTTTTTTTTTTCTTCATGCATTGTATTTCCCCTTTAGAGGACCCTGCCATCTCGCTATATTTCTCTGGAGATTAATTCTGCCATATATGCCCAGAATACCTGGAGCATAAATTAGAGTTATTATGGTAGATGTGTATTTCCAGGGATGGGAGATATTACCTCTTGAGAGTTCTACTGACTTGATGATAAAGAGAATAGTTTACAGTCCTGGTTGTTTCCAAGTATGAAGAGGTAAAGCTGGCCAGCAGGACCTCCTGCTGGCTTGGAGAAAGCCTGAGGGTGATCTATCCTTATATAGGATTAGGAGAGTCTGTCAGGAGAAGGGAAACAGCTGTACCTAAGGTCTCAGTTTGGCCTGAGGTCTCCACATACTGTTCTAGGGCACAGGAGCTTTGTCTAAGACTGTGGATAGTCCAGGATATTTGCCTTTGTTTTCTATTAAGAACTGGATTTGTGTTAGAGGTTCTCAGCAACATCAGCCTGTTTCACTACCCATGGTAAGAAGAGAACTCCTGTGGCTGGGTACAGAAACTATGGCAATTTGTTACAGGATATATCACCCATCACTTCCTACTGACAGAAAATATCCTAGAGTAACATTTCCTAGATCTTCTCTCCTCTGCACCTTTTTACTGTTTTGTGTCTCTTGTTCAAATCTCATAACCCCATTTGGACTCCGAAGGAAAACCACCGACCTGTGTGGAGGAGAAGCCACCTTGGGAATTCTGCTGCTTCGTGAGCCACAGGATGGTGCTCATTGACAAAGTCAGGTCCTCAGGGGATGGGGCTGGCTGGGCAGTGAGGCGAGCCAGGACCACATAGGCATTCATCTCTACTTCAGCAGAGGAAGCCTGGGGTTCGTACAAATGCTGTTCGGATTTCCTGGGTTTCTGAGGTCTTTCCCAATGGATGGAGTTGCCTTCGGGTAAAAATAGAGAAATAATTAAAAGTCTGAGTGGTCAATGACTGCATGTCCATATGTAGAAAGAAGGAACTATAAAAGGTTGTAGAGGGTTTCAAAATTTTCACTCACAGTACGCCCAGATTTGCTAATCCTCAGAAACAATCTGCAGTTGGTGTGATGGGTTGTGATTGAGAAAGCCCGTGGACAGAAATGTGTAAGTTATTAACTAAACTACTCCTCAATGGTGTCTAGCAGAACTGCTGAGGAGAGAATGGCAGACACGATTCTTTTACTCCTTCGCTCCCTCACACCCAACAAAACATCGCTTGTTCAGTGTTCAAACCAAATGACTTGGTAAAGTTTCCCAGTGGGTTTAGAGTTGCAATTGAAATAGCAAAACCTGGATGCATCTTTCCTCTTTGTGTTCTTCGTAGTCTTTTTTTTTTTTCCCAGAGACATGGTTTCTCTGTGTAGCCCTGGCTGTCCTGGAACTCACTCTGTAGAACTCAGAAATCCACCTGCCTCTGCCTCCCAAGTGCTGGGATTAAAGGCTTGCTTGCTCCTGATAGGTATATCCTTAGCAGAAAGAAAAGCTAAGCTTTAAGCTTTACATTCACCTTTGTAACCTATTAGACCCGTGTGCATTCTACTGTGATAGTATATTTGCTGGTTTTGGTCACACTGTCAGAAAATACCAAAGAGAAGGTTGTTGTGTAGAAGGAAGGCTCATTTCTTAAAGGGGCAGTCCAAGGAGAGACCTCAGCATGCCGTAGAGTTGGGACTAATAGCTCTTTCTTCCATGCTCCATATGCCAACCTGCTTTTCTTCATGGGTGCTAAATAGAGAGGAACTTGAGAACACACATTCTTACCTTCTTTTATAGCTTCCTCATCAAGTGACTTCAGGATTTCATTTCTTTTATTCTGGTTCCCCGCCAGAGCAAAAGCATAGGCCATCAGTGCCTTGGTGTACACAAAGCTTGCATTTCGTCCTTGTTCTATGATCTTCCAGGAAGACTCCAGGCAGCTCAGGGCTTTGGAGACAACAGGATGCTGTTGGCAGAAAAAGGAAAAGGAGCTATGTGGGAAAGGTGTCCTAGCAGGTCCCAAGACAAATATGGAGGCTTTAGGAAGTTATGCTTTTCAAATCAATCCTTCCTTCCTCCCCTCCCCTCCCTTCTTTCCCCTTCTTTCTCTTCCTTTCCTACCTCCTCCTCATTCTTTCTCAGTCCCTCCCTCACATTCCCCTACCTCTCTCTCCCTCCTTCCCTCTCTGTCTCTCCATTCCTTTCTCCTTCCTTCCCTTACTTCCTCTTCTCTCCCATCTTCTCTCCTCACTCCCCTCTTCTCACTCCCTTCCTCCTCCCCATTCTTTCTCTCTCTCCTCCTGCTCCCTCTCTCCCATTCCCTCCAGCCCTCTTTCTTTCCCCCTCCCACTCTTTCCCTTTACCCTCTTCCCTTTCTCCCTTCCCTCTTTCATCCCTTCCTTTCTACCTCCCTCACTTCCTTCCTATTCTCTCCCTTACCCTCCTTTCCTCCTTCCCTTCTTCCCTTCTTTATTTCCTATTTTCTTCCTATCACTGGTTATCTGTCTTTCCTCTCCTCTATCTGTTGGGAGACATTTATTTTTATAAATTACTTTCCATTTAAGATACAGATTAATAGAGCTGTGTTTTTGGGTTGATTTTTGGAACACATCCAGGATTTCATTGAGCAGGTTGATGCTCATTGATGCAATCTGACAAATGCAACACATTAAAAAAAAAAGCTGCCACTTTGCTTTAGAGTGGCTAGAAAGCCACATCAGTTTGGGATGCTGGCACCTACCGTGGCTGGGAGTGAACTTTCTAGAAGGGCCATGGTTATGTAGGCAGAGAGGGTCATTTCATCATCTACTCCCCCCTGTAAAGAAGAAGGAGTGAGATCAGCAGAAGATACATCAAGCAAACCATCAAAGATGCCTTCCCTGCTCATGGCCAATCCATGTATTCAACAAAAGTTCCCATTCATACCCCCATTATGAAAAAGTACATTCCCAACCTAGAGGCTTATTCCTCTCATGGTAAGTAGTATGGCCTGACTTCAGGGGTTACTAGGTCACCATTCTTATAAGCAGTTCAGAAAGATCACCTTCATGGCATTGTTGAACAATGATCCGGAGCTCCGGAAGCAGCCATTGTCCTTCTGCTGCTGGGAGAGCCAGGTGAGGGAGTGGGTGATGTGTGATTCATCGATGAAGATGAAGGCTCGAGCTTGGGCAAAAGACTTGAGCACAAAGGCTGTGAGCCTGATGGGGGAGAGAGAGTGGGGAGATGAAGCCTTTGTTCTGAGGCAGTACCTCTACACACACGGGTTTCCAGGGTCCAGCCCAGTCCAGTCTCATGAGCAATGAGTCTAAGGGTCTCTGAGCAGAACAGCTCGACAATGTCTCTGGCTACTCCAAAGTAGTCCTCCATTCCTTGGTCCACTTGGATGGGCAAGTACTAGGTGTGGCTTCAGGTGCTTCCTGATTTTCTTTCTCATGGCTTCTGTCTTGTGCCTTCTGTGTCTATCTAACACACCTGCATGCTTATCCTAGACTTTCCCCCACTTCCCATGACTTGGTTTTGTAGATAAGAATAATCTCCTTTCCTAAAAACCCCAGCCATATGTTTTCTGCCACAAAATTTAGGGTCTTCTTCTCTGGGTTATGAAAGTCTCTTTTTTCTTTGTCACCTGCTGGTCATTTGTCTGTGTGATTTATCTAAATAACACAGTCTGTTTGTTTTGTTTTGGGTTTTTAAGTAAGTGGGTAATTTTTAAAAAAATATGTATTTAATTACTTTATATATGTGAGTACACAGTTGCTGTCTTCAGACACACCAGAATAGGGCATCGGATCCCATTAGGTAATTATAAGCCACTATGTGGATGCTGGGATTTGAACTCAGTACCACTGGAAGAACAGTCAGTGCTCTTAACTATTGAGCCATCTCTCCAGCCAGCAGTAATATATTCTCATGTAATGCAAGGTCACACGAAAAACGACAAGTGCTTTTCAAGTCTGTTATGAGCATCTTTGGATGCTCAGCAAAATGTAGCCAGGCATTTGCTCATGAATGATCCTGGAGAAATGAAAGAGCCAGCTTACTGATGTCAGGAAAGCACATGGTTCAGAGTCAAAGCAGATGAGCCTCGCGGGAATCTTAGTTCTCCAGTTTATGATTTTCACTACCTCAAACATATCTCTCTCAGGCTCAGATATCTGATAGACTTCCATGAAATAAGATGCATATATAGCTGCTGTGAGGAACAAGAGTTGCACAAGACCTGGCACAGAGTGGACTCTTCTTACCAAGTGTTTCCTTCACTCTCGCCATTTTGATCCCCGAAGGCACTGTAGGAGCCATCCTTGTGTTTGTAGTTCAGCTCTCTCTGATAACCTGGAATAGAAGGCTTTGGGTGTGTTCTGAAGAAATGGATACATCAGAGAATGGCAGACTGTAAATCTGAAGTCAGAGAGGCCCTCACATACCCTGGCTTATAGGACTGACCAAGAACAGTGCTGTGCTCTCCCCTCCAATGTTAAGCCCATTTCTAGACATTTCTAGAGAGAATATTTACAAGAATGAGGTAGAGTTTCTGAGTCTCACTGACCAGCTCTGAGGAAGCCAAGGGCCTTTGTCTTGATCTTCTGGGTCAGCTGTTGGGTTTCATTCAGATATTTCAGTACGTAGATGTTGGGAGCAAAAAGGACCATGTTCTGCTCCCCACAGCCATAGGGCATATGGAGAAGGTTTTGTGTGTTTTTTATGGCTGAACTCAAGATATCACCTGGAAGTGAGAGGCATGACATCAGAATAGGCAATATCTTCAAGAACAAAGTATTGTCTTTAATAGAATCACTTCTCAGTGATGTGAAGGAATTTTATGGGCATGTGTGCTGGAAGCCAGTGGGAATTGAGGGGATACAGACAGAAGAAGGATGTTCAAGAGATCAAGTGCAGTAGTTTGGAAGCTACATTTGAAATCATGGTGTGGGGGAAGGGCAGTGGTAGTGAATATTGTTCCAAGTCCCCCGGGGATGGATTGACTCACCCATCACAGAGAAATGGGCTCTTGCCGAATCTTTCACTACTGTTGGTGGGAGGACCAGGGACATTTTTTCAGATAGCTCAGCATCTTAATAAATAAAACAAAGGGGTAGATGATCATCTCTGCTGTCTGCATATCTAAAATGCCCTAAGTTCAGTGACTTCAGAACTATGTTCTTGCTCCCCTAGAAACATGATTTTGAGGTAAATATCACAAATCCATATTTCCTGGTACCACAGGTTTGTCAAGCTCCAAGCATGATATCTTACCCCCCATTGCCTTGGAGCAAAGCATCTGTCCAAAATAGAACATCGGAGCCTCTGGGATCTGTGTTCTTCTACTTTTTTCAATGTCTTAATTACTTTTAATAAACACACAAAAATGTGTTATTGGCTGAATTTTGGTTAGGAAAATCCTCTCTCTCTCTCTCTCTCTCTCTCCCCCCCTCTCTCTCTCTCTCTCTGTGTGTGTGTGTGTGTGTGTGTGAACTTTGACATAAGTTAGAGTTATTTGGGAGTGGGGAACCTTTATTGCAAAAATGCCTCCCTAACACTGGGCTGTAAGCCAGTCTAGAAACTTTTCTTTTTTTTCAACAATAGATGTGGTAGGTCCTGGCCCAGTGTAAGAATTATGTGGAGTATAAGAAAGCAAATGGAGCAAGGGCAGAGCAAGTTAGGAAGCTGTACCCCTCGACAGCTTCTGCTTCAGTTCCTGTTTCCATTTTCCTGCTCTGCCTTCACCTCATGATAGACTCTGAGTATGTAAGATGATCAGCTCTCTAAGTTGCTTTAGTCACAGTGTTTTATCTCAATAATGGAATTCTAAAACCAAGCAATGTGTGTGTAAACATTCAGTTTGTCACCATAAGTGAATCGAGAAATTCTGAGCCATCTTTTGTTCTTCCTGGTTCCCTGAGTTTCTTGGGAAGCTCTCTGATCTCTCCCATGCATCTATCTGACCTGGATAGCTTTCTATAGCAGGGATGATGGGTGGATTACATTGTAATCAGTAGCTATGAGGGGAAGCAGAGTTGACTGGTGGAAAGAATAGGGCTTTTGTTATTCTATCTTTGGATTTAAAAATAATTACCTCTAGTGACCCCCTTCCTGCTCTTTCTTTCATGGAAAACATTTAATTTATTTTGGTATATGATGATTTTCTTCCACCCGCTGCATTAGGAGTTGCTACTTTAGTTTTTCTGCTTTATAAAAACGTTTGCATTATTTCATTTCTTTTGTTAACTTTCATATAATAATGGATTTGTACATTAAATTAAATGTAAATTCTTTATCTTTTGACAAATATGATTTGAGTAGACACTGCAAGGACTCAGTAACAGAGGTGCCAGCTTTGGAGTCATTTTTGTGAGTGGACAGTCCCTGACCTTGTGCTTGTCCTTCATAGGCAAGAGTGAGCTTCCTCTTGTGGGATAAGTTGCAATATTTTCTCTGTAATAGTTAGCTTCTAGTGAGCAGCAGGGATAAATGAGCAAGTCATAAAACAACCACTGGAGAAAAATATCATGCTAAGTATACACCATGATTTTGCTTGGGTCATGTATGAAATTTTATAACCATATAATCTCTGTTTTTATTTATGCTCTAACAAAAAGCACATATGATACTTCCCAATATATTCCATATATTCCCACCCTTCCCCTGTTTTAAAGAAAATTTCAATTGTGAGCTCATCTCAGTCATTCCCTATCTATACCTTTCTAAGTATTGAAATGGATGAAGAGGCTTCTGAATTCTAAAAATAAAAAAGGATACAGTGAACCGTGTAGTCCCAGGGGAACTACAGTCTTGAGAGCTGCTTCAGGTAAGTGATCTTGATTTACAAGACTTAGTTTAGTTAGTGTTTTAAGGGTTATAAGGTATACAGTATTCTGATTTTCTCGTAGGAATATTGCAAGACCTCTAAGTAGGTTACTTAAGTTACTGTCTAATTCCTGTTTTAAAAGTTTCTCACCTGATGCACAGAACAGTGAGCTGAAGGTATGCTCTTTCTTGATTCCTTCAGGCTTGGACAAAAAGATAGAAAATTCAGACATGAGAAATCAAACGCTGAGTATGCAAACACCAAATGTGCAAGCAGAGAATTGCTGGAGGCAGTTTTTTGTTAAGTTTTGTCTTTTGAGAGACAGCTTACTTGTGAGGCCATGGACTGGAATGGCTTCAGCAGGTGAGAATTTGGGCATGCCAGGTCATAAAGAAGGCAATAGGGAAAGATAATCAAGACAAAGGGGCAGTGAATAATCAGAAGAAAGCAGTGTAACCTGAAGAAGATAACCTTGCTTACATCATCCTCCTTGCCCCCTAAGCTTCAAAGACTAGGAACGGAAAAGAAAGCACAACACATATTGGTTTAGAAGCATGGGCTTGCCACCTATGAACTATCTCAAAGACATATGATATTACCTTTTAATTTTCATCTAAATATAGTCAACACTGATCCATTTTCTGGACTCAGCACACTGCTGACAGGGAAGGTTTACTCACCTCCACTATCAGAACTTGGACTACTGTGTCCTTTTTCCCAGTTTCAGGAACTGTAGCCACCTCAGAGCCACAGGGCTCTGGGGACTCTTGTGCTTCCGCAGACACAGAGACATTCATTTTCCCTGAAACAAACAGTCCAGAGAGCTGAGCTCAGATCTGCCAGGAACCTGGCATCTACGAAAGCCCCTAGCTCTGCAGTGCCTCCTTGGTTCTAGGAGTGGTCCAAGAGCTGGTCTTGTAGTTAAGAAGGTGCTAAGTACACACCAGAAGCCGTAATGACTGGGAGCTTCCTCTTGGGGTCCCAATGACAATAAAATAACTGAAGAAACCTCCCCATACTTACCTTTTCTGGGTAGAGCCCCCTCACAAAATTTTCACTCACCTAAAGACTTGGGAGTTACCAGCCAGGATGAGGTGTGTCTCCCATTGGCACTGAGGCAGTAAGAATCTTGGTTATCTCCCACTGGGACAGCTGTGAAATCAGGAGAGGCTTCCAGATGCACAGCCATCTGTAGCCCAGCGGGGAAAAGAAATAGCAAAACAAACAAACAAACAAACAAACAAATAAACAAATAAATAAAAGAAAGTTGTCTCTATGGAAGGACAGTATGTTATTTATGGTTGTAGGAAAATGTCTGAAGGGGGTTTGTGTTAGAAAGAGAAGAGAGGGGATGTGTTTGGAAAACATGCCTAAAATGTCATGTACGTTGACACAGAAGGCTTGCAAAGATTTTATTCACACATACATATTTAGAATGTTATTTAGCTATCATTTATGCATTATCTACAAAAACCATTAAGGGTATAATTATATATATATTTCTACTTATATTTGTTTTATTTTGATAGCAGAGCACATTAATGTACTAAATTTTTAACTATCATTTTTAAGTGCACACCTACCTCTAATGAAAGAAAAATTCATTGTCAAACAATATATCATTTTATCCTGACATCAACCTCATATATCTATATGGACCATGTCTTTTGATTATATATGGCCACATGCAATGTCCTATCTCTGTTACTACAGTATATGCTGTTTAAATACTTGCAACATCACCAAATTTTATGTCATGTTCAGATTGTTAAACAACTCTTTCCTGTGAATATGTAGCTAGAGTCTGGGAATTGTTTAAATTTGGCACCACTTGCTAACTAGTCCAGTACAATCTCTTCCCCCCCTTTGTTTCTTCTTTTCATTTAAGTCTTAGTTATAATCTACACACACTAATTGCTCTCTCCCCCTCTGGTCATGCTGAATTCAGAAAGGTGTTCACCTGCATGCTTGTAGGGAGGTAGTTCAGCACAGTGGCCTTGAGCGTGAAGGCTTCTCCACGGACCACGGAGTAAGGCATCGAGACCTCCACAAAGAAGGGCTGGAAGGCTTGGAGAGGGACCACAGAAGAGAGGCCAAGGCCAGTGTCATTGGACAGGCAGAGGGCTCCAGCCTTCCATTCAGTGATGGTGTCAGGGACTGTCACTTCCACTTCAGCCACTCCTGAGGAGCTGGGAGAGGGAGAGTGTAAAGCACAGAGAGTGAGCCCATGAATTAGTTATCTCTGAGATGGTGACTCTGAGTGTGACAGGACACCATCCCTTTAGTCCCTCAAAGGAGTGATAGGAAGGGAACAGAGTAACCGGGACTCCAGATGGCAAAATAAAAGGTCTTTAGGCAATCTTGTTTTTCCATGTCAAGTCATAGGCCCACAACATCTCAAACTTCATATGTTCTTGGAAATTTAAACATTGATTTGAAGTATTCTCTGAATTCCCATCTTTAAAACATCATACAAGAGTTGTACGAATTCTACGTTCTACTCCATGTAGCAGTCCTATAATCTGCTCTATATAAGACTGCCTCGCCTACTACTCAATATGGAGATCCTGAATAGTTTTAACTATCAGGCAGGTATGTGAAATTTTTTCTGTGCATTTTCTGGGAGCGATGGAAATATATTTATTTTATACTGGATGGGTTGATATGCTATGTTTTCTTTAAATGACCAATTTCCTTTGTTTATGATAAAAATCAACTAGAGAAATATAAGAAAACACAGAAAAATTATACCCAGCTCAAATAATATACATGGAATTCACTTACTTTACTGTGACCATATCCCAGATCCAGGTTTCAGGAAAATATTTTCGAAAGGTCTTGGCCAGTGGATCTTTAGGTGGTGGATCTTTACGTGGTGGGTCTTCAGGTAGAGGTCTTATACTTGATAACTCGGGCAATATCCCAGTATTTTTATGGGCAAATGCAATACTAAATTTCACACGAGGTGCTAAGAAGTTACAATGGAAGAAATGAACATAGTTCTTGAATTCAATGGAACACAGTGGTGTAGTGTAAATGTAGCTTAATTTACAGTTTTTTTCTTGACTGTTAACACTATAACAGTGATGTTGGAAATGATGCATTGAGTCACTCATTTGGAGGAGACTGGGTAACATCTCTGTCATGGGTGAAACCTTACTTAGTTCAAGTTGGAAGGAACCATGATGCATATTTTCTTGGGTTGGATATTGGATAGTTAGTGAATGCCTACAGAGATAATGTGTCCCCTAGGAGGAATGAAGATGCATAATATGATCCTAGGCAACAGATCTCGTGACAATGAGAATCACTCCAGACAAGAGCCAAATGATGTCTACATTATTGGCAGAGATATTCTTGCAATGTTTTTTTCTTTCTTATGATCTGAAGCATTAACCCAATGTTTTAATAGGTTTTCAATTTGGATAAAAACTGAAAGAGGTATAAGTACAAAGTCTTGGGTTAGAAATAGGAAGTTTATTACTCTGGAATCA
This sequence comes from Mus minutoides, assembly GCA_902729485.2. Lineage (NCBI taxonomy): Eukaryota > Metazoa > Chordata > Mammalia > Rodentia > Muridae > Mus > Mus minutoides. The sequence continues at coordinate 57,624 of CACVCL010020589.1, read as the reverse complement.
TAGCATTGGCTTGGGTTTGTACTGGCAAGAAATGTAGAATTTAAAGTTGGCGATGGAGGGTCTGTACTCTGCATTTTTTCAAGGACAAGTATACACACTAATTTAGTCAGGGCTTCACCTAAGTTTTTCCCAGCTGATTTCTAAGCCTAGGAAATCTTTCCCAATTTTTCAATTCATATACACACACAGAGCTTAATTTCTATAGATCCTTCCCTGTGATAGCCACAACCTGTAACCTGACCTTGGTCTTTATATTTGCCTTCAAGAACTAAGTATTTTCTAGTGTTTTTAGTTCTTCACCCATTACTTTAACAGCTACAGGGATAGATCCCCAATTATTCCATTGTCTAGAGTAGTCACAGTGCCTTAGGTCCTCTTGCTTTTAGAAACGTGTGAAGATATTTCAATTTCCTTTCAAATTATTATAAGGAAAATTAATATAGTCCAGTCAGAATAATGTATTATTTTATGGTAGCACAGATATAAAAATAAAGTTTAGTATTTAGAATATAAATAAGGATAAATATAGGGTTTCATGATTTCAAGTTAAATTACAGAGGTATAGGAATAAAACCTGCATGGTAATGGCAAAATATGGACATGTAGATCAATGGAACATAACAGAAGACCCAGACACACTCATGCAATCACAGGCATATGATAGCTGACATAGATGTCAAAACATACCCCGGAGGAAAGACATCATCTTCAACAAAGGGTGCTGCGAAAACCCGGTGCTCACATACAGAAGAATGAAAGTAGACCTATATGTATGACCCTGTACAATAATAAACTCCAAATGCATCTAAGACCTGAACATGAAACCTGAAACTGCTGGGGGAAGAACCACAGGCAGCAACCCTACAAACTACACGTGTAAGAAAGGACTCTCTGAATGAGACCCATTCACTTAGAAAGTAAGGTAAATACTTGACAAATGGGGACCCCACAAAACTGAAATGCTTTTTGCACAACTAAGGAGCCATCAGTTGTGTGAAGTGGAAGCCCAGAGTGTGGGAGAAAATCTTTGCTAGCTATACATCTGATAGAGAATAGATACCTCAACTACAGAAAGGACTCTAAAAACAGAGAGTCGAGAAAACAAACACCCTGACTTAAAAAATGAGCTGTGGATCTGAACAGTAGTTTCAAAAGAAATTTTAAAAGGTTAAGGCACATCTTTTATCAGTGTTTGTTATGCTAGCAATTCGGGAAATGCAGATTAAAACAACCCAGATTCCATCTCACCCCAGTCAGGATGGCCAAGGTCAACAAAAGGACTGACAGCAAGTGCTGGAGAAGACATGGGGAAAGGGAGCCCTCATTCACTGTTGGTGGGGATGCAAATGGTGCAGTCACTCTGAGAGGGACTCAGATGAGAGGAGGAGGAAGATGAAATGGTTCCTTGGTTAATATATGAGTGTGCATGCACCTTTTCACACTTCATGTAATAGTCCTATATCATGAAATTGATTGCATTTTGTCTTATTTTAACATTGAAAGAAGGACCTCCAGCTTTTAATGTCCTTGCAGTAGTATACATCTGGACATATTTTGCGCTAGTAAGCTTGAGTTCTTTTTCTCCTACTGGGAGGCCATACATGTAATGCAGATTTATTTTACAAGCTTTGATAAATAATTCACATGCATTTTGTTCTGAAAATACTGATTTTACCTGATACGAAGTCATAGTCAACACAAATTGTAGGATGTTTGATCTTCAAGTTGGTGAATGCTGTTAAACCCATGTCCTAGAAAGAAAAATATTAATCAATTAAAATAACTCAAACTCCTGAAAAAAGTGTGTATAAATATTGCAATAAATATTTCACATATAGTTTTACATGTCCAAGTAGAATTCCTATTCAAATTGTTTGTCTCCTACTTGTTAGGGAGCACAGTGAAGACCATATAATTTATAGTGAGGCATATGTGCAGGTCATCTTTCTGATACAATGCTGTTACTTTTAGAATTGATTTAGAGCCATGCATGGTGGTGCAAGCTTTAATCCCAGCACTTGAGAGGCAAAGGCAGACAGATCTCTGGGACTTTAAGGCCAGCCTGGTCTACAGAGTGAGAGCCAGGACATCCAGAGCTACATAATGAAAGACTGTCTGAACAATCATTAATAATAATAATAATAATAATAATAATAATATTGATAATAATAATAATGATAATAATAATAAAGTCCACCACTCTATGTAAGTTTCCTCAATAGAGACAAAAAAAATTGTCCAGACTGGCCACTTTCCAAGATGTAGGTTTTGGATCGCTTAGGATTTGAACCCATGAACCAACACATGCAAGGTGGGTGGTCTGACAGTGATTCATATCCCTGGCCTGAGCCTAAAATTCTTTACTAATGTAGAGTTTCATTAAACCTAAATAATTCACAGAGCAGCATGTCAGTAGATAATAGGGCTTACCTCCACATATCTGTAGACATCCTTCTCACTTCCCTGTGGTACGAAGTATGTGTGCTTCTCAGCAATCCATGTTCCGAACCGTATACAATCTTCTTGTTCTTCAGACGGGTGGGAACTTGGAATGAATTTGTTGTGCTGCATACCTGGCAGATTGTATATCTGTAAGAGACAGGAGATGAGGGGCCTTGTGGGAAGCACTTCCCCTGTTAGCTTTGGCTAACATTGTGGTTCCTGAGTTGACTGACTTGTTGGTTCTGGCAGGACCCTCTTTCTTAGAACATACTAACCCCCCCCCCCCAAAAAAAAAATCAATGTGAGGACTACAAATACCTGGATATTCAAAAAATAGCTGTTCTCATCAATAGTACAAGGCACCCAGTACACAGAGATGGCAGGGTGGGTGTGATCAAGGGAACTCCACCCCCTTTAAATAACCCTTGTATTTTTAAAAGGAATTGCCTGTATTTGTCAGCTAGAAGCAACTGCTCAAGAAATCTCTGTTGAATAGATTTGGGGAAAGTAAAAATCAAAAAGAAAAAAAATTTAGCAGGATACTTTCCAAAGCATTTTCTGCATGAGCTTCATAAAATCTCATCATTAATCTTAAGTTAAATAATGGTTTAATTTATATGTTAGTTTAAGACTGGTAATTTCCCAGCACTATCTGAACTAAGAATTTCTGTTGTTATATATACATATCTACTGTACATTTTGAAACGCTGTAAGCCAGTTCAAAAATAATTTTCCACTGTTAAAGTGATCATATAACTATTCCTAATAAATCCTGTTTTTAATTCAATAAAAGGAAGAGTTTTACTGTTATTATCTTGGGAGAGATACCTGTAAATAATGTATGGTTTCATTTGTGCTTCTGAGACTTTCAAAACAAGTTGAGAACCTTGCATTTTAAAATTTAAAATCTTAAATCATTCTATCCATTTTTCTTATTTGTGGAACTCTTGAGGTTGTAAGATTCTATTTGTGTAAATGGTTTCATTTGGCTTCCATGTGCAGCGTGAATCTGAAAAGCTCAACCCTGAGCATCTGAGGGGGACAAGCCACTCCTGGGGCGCGACAGGTGCAGTAAGAGCACAGAAGGCTCTGCAGCTCTCAGAGCACCTGATTTCCTTCCATGGCTTCAGTTTACTGGCTAAAGTTTTCTGATCCGTTCTTTGGGATTTTATAATGAAGAGCTCCCTTACAGACACTGTCAGCATTAAATGCAGTATTTTTACATTCAAGAGCCCTAGTGTCTGAACAGTTACTGTTTCATCACTTCTGTCTCTGTGGACCTTTTTTGGACAGAGGCAGAAAGGGACTCACCCAGGAAGGGGAGAGCTCAGCCTCGGGCTTCAGGAGCAGCACGCTTTTGTCCACAGCTCTCAGGCCACAGAGGGACTGAGGAGAAGCTGTGACCTGCAGATGGGTTTGTGAGGTGGGAAGACTTTGAGATGAGCTGAAGCTCAGACCCACCTGCGAGAAGGAAAATCAAGCTTAGCTGTGGGTTTCCCGCTTTTGCAGCCCTGAAACCTGCCACGTGGAGTCACCCTGGATCTCTGCACACATCTGTTTTTCCACATAATGAATACTGTCAAAAGCACAACCGAAGCTCTTTGCTCCCCCTTTCTCCCCTGGGATTGATTTAGGAAGACAGGAAATGTGTCAGTCAAACTCCAAAGCAACAAAAAGACCATTTTGGCTCCCTGAAATTCTTGCATTTTGGTGTGTGTGCACATGTATGTGACTTTGGTGTAATGCACACATATGTGCAGGTGCATGTACCCGTGCACCCATCAGAGGCCAGAGGAGGGTGTGGGTGCCCTGCTCCCATTTTCTACCTTATTCTCTTGAGAATGTCCCTCATAATCTTGGAGCTAAATTGGCAGAAGGAAGTCCTAGCAATTCTCCTGCCTCTAGCCTCCACAACACTGGGGTTGTAAGACCCTCTGGTCATGCCTGGCATTTACATCAATGCTAGATTCAGAATTCAGGGCAGCAAGTGCTATTACCTACTGAGCCATCTCTGCAGCCCTGAAGCTCCACTCCCTCTCTATCATCTCTCCTTTTCCCACCCCTCCTCCCCATTTTCTCCTCCCTCTCTCTTTCCATCTCTGTCTCTGTATCTCCATCTTTGTGTTTCTCTGTCTTTGTGTCTCTCTGTCTGTCTCTGTCTGTCTGACTCTGTTTCTCTCTCTCTCTCTCTCTCTCTCTCTCTCTCTCTCTCTCTCTGTGTGTGTGTGTGTGTGTGTGTGTGTGTGTAGTCCTGTCTGTCCTAAACCTCACTCTGTAGACCAGGATGGCCTTGAACTCAGATCTGCCTGCCACCCCTGTGCTTGGATTAAAGGATCATGCCACAACCACCCAACATAGTTACTTAATTTAAAGGACTTTTTCATGATGAATCTTATACCTGGGGTAGAAAAATCAGATCAGTGTTCTAATTGGAAATATGTCTACATCTGCCATTCACCTTCATCTCTCAGTGCTTCCTATTTCATTTCAGAGACAGAATCAAATTGCCAAAGACTGGCATGTATTGAAAGGGGCCTATGAAAGCAGATCAGAGGTGTCCTTAGCTACTCTAGAGTAAGAAAAGCACAGATGCTCACCAACAGACATAGTTTCAGCTGCCGAATGTGACTAGGAACTGAAGATCTGAGATACAGCACACACTCAATATGCTGTGTCATAAAATTTAATACTAACAAGGGTCTTATGTTCTTATCACACATAAGAAAAAATCATAATGAAAAACTGGAGGGAAAATAAATATGCTAACAATTGATAGGCCTGGATCCTATGATTGGTCTCGCATAAGATGATGTGACATTAAGGATCTATGAGATGGATCAGTGGGTAAAGGTGCCCGCAGACAAGCCTGCTGACCTGAGCTTGACCTCTCAGACTCATGAGGAAGGAGAGCACAGACTTGTAAAACTTGTTCTCTTTCCTCTATATGTGTGCATTTACATACACATGTGCACATGCAGATAAATACAATAAAATCTAAGTTATACAACTTTAATTTAGTTATTAAGGATTCGGTTCTCCTCTCTTGTTATACACAAGCTTATTTCCTCTCTCTTAACCCTCCAACCACATGTGGGGTTTATAAATTGAAATCTAGCACTCTGTACTGTCCATATCTTTGCCATGGAGGCACACACCAATGAGTGGATTTAGCATATTTATCTGAAATCTCTGTCCTTTAGACCACCCTTTTTAAAAATAGAAATTATAGGTAATAAATCCCTCACTTTGTTGCGAAGACACTTTTCAACTTCAAACTTTACAGAATCTGCAATCACTTCTCCATCAGGCAAGATGGTGTAGATGAGCATGTTAGCCACGGGGACCATGCTGAACTCCACAGGGATCTCCAAGGCAAAGTTGCCTTTTACTGGAGCTGGGGGGATGGGAAGAGATGGTTATGACAGGAAACCCCAAGTAATTGAACACAAAGATTTGGAGGTCAGTCTATCTGTGGAAGACAGTCTACCTGTCCTGTGGTTAGTTGCTTGCATGCTAATGATCTCAAGAGGATATCACAAAATATCTTCCACCAAGATGTTCACTGTCAAAAGTTATGTTGGTTATTTATAGCTAATTGTATACTAACCTCTTATCCCTTTTATCCCTTAGCATCCCAAACAGCATGCTGGATGTTATAAAAAGAATGGAGACATCCTTGACTGATGTCCATTTATTCTTCAGATAAAAGGAAGAAAAGGCCTGGAAGTTGGGGAGCTGAGCTCCTCATCTCAGAGGAGCAAGCCAAACTTGGCATAATAAGTATATCTTTGGTAATAAACTTTTTCTCAATGCAATGTTCACAGTGTTTACATGTCTTGGGAGAAAATGATGTCTCTCTTATTGTTTCTGGTGAACCTGAGGGGGTTCATAAGTCTTTTCATGATGGGTGCTATGAAGACCCACTATTAGCTGAGGAGCTATTGACAGTTGAGGGCTACTGAGGGGAGGAAAAGTCAGATCTCTTCAGCAATGTGGCCCCTCGTAGATTGTCTATGTTTCAGGGGCTTGCTCAATACCGTATCATGTATTGGTAGTGCTAACTGAACTCAATAGGTTAAAAGAGATATAAAATGGGGAAGGGGCCTGGTGCGTCAGGGAGGAGTCAGGGGATTAGTGGGGAGAGGTTATGGTTATAATACTCATAAATATATGTCACTTTCAAAGAATAATAAATGTCTTTAAAAGTAAAATAAAGGACTGGAGCAATGGTTCAGTAGTAAAGGTCACTTGATGCTCTTCTAAAAAACCCAGGTTTCATTCCCAGCACCCACACCAGGGTGTTCAGAACTGTAATTCTGGATCCAAAATATCCAGGTGATCTGATGGCTCTGGCTTTCAGAGTTCTTCTATTGACTTGCACATAGTTACCCACAAGCAACTCACACATAATTTAAAAATAATAAAAATGGAACATGTACATGAAAACCAGTGTAGCAGAATTTTAAGGACTAGGTCTGATGCCCTCCAGATTTTTTTTTTGACCAACACTAAGATAACTCATTTGCCTTGTTGGGGATAATCTATATGTGAATACATAAGTTCCTCATGTAGATTGTATCTTGGAGTACTTTGTGTATTCAGGTACGACATATTCAGAATAGATATTTCATCAGGTTGAATGATACTCAGGTTGGGACCCTGAGACATTTTCCTGCAGGTCATGGTATGATTGAGAACTTACATTGGACAGCAGAGCCATGATTTCCTACTATAGAGAGTGTCTATGGAAACTCAACCATGATGTCACTGTTTGTTGCTCAGTGGTAAGATTCTATTGGTGAGTATGTGGAGACTGAGTTGGGGAAATGTTACTGTGTGGGGAAACACTTACCTTCTCCTGGCTCCACCTGGTGAGTGTGGTTTCCAGTCTGGATAATGCTGCCTTGGGTCATGACCTAAAATGGAAAGTATTTTCCAAGCTTACATCTAGATTTTACAAGGCTTTGTTCTAACCGTGCTAGAAGAAATAGATGAATCTGTTGTATTTCAGGAAGAAATACCCAGTCTAGAACCCAATGTGTAAGGAGAGATGGTTAGGAGAGGAAAGAATTCTTTGGTTTTGTTTTATTCTGTTTTCTTTTGTTGTTGTTGTTGTTTGTTTTTTGCTTCTTTGTTGTTTCAATTTTGAGGCAATACTCACCAGGTAGTAGAAAATGAGCTCTTTCAGCTCTCCTAAGGCCCCCTTCAGAATAAAATGTGCCTGAACTGTGTGAATCTGGTTGCAGGGCAAGACGCTGCTGGTCTCTGTGTCAAGGTAGATGTAGCTCTTGCTGAGGGAGTACACAGCGTAGGCCACATGCTTTGCACTTGCATGTCTTTCCTCCCTGCAGGAGAAATGGGCACATGAGTCTTCCTCTTTGTGGTTGACCTGGAGAAACAAGAAAATAGTGTGCTGTAGATTGCCTGGCAGTCAGAATCTCTCTTCTGTGATGAAATCAATGGATAATCCTATGTCATTTAATGATTGAATATTTTGTACATCTTATTAAAAATGGAGGGGATTTCATTAAACGGTTGATGTCTAACACCCTGAATTTTCAGAATCAAAACAAATATTTATATCAGGAAAGAGGGAAAAGGGAAGTGTCTTATTTTTATGAGACAAAGGAAACATTTATTGTGCATCTAATATATAATGAAAAATTTTACATATATAAATTTTAGTGTATAATGAATGTACAAAATGATGGTTTAACAGAAATATTTTCATATATTAATGTAGTCTTCTCTGAGCATCTTCATCCACCTTACAATGAAATCTCATGTCTCCTGCTGGCTCCCTTCTTCCTTAATCAACCCCTTCTGCTTTCATTCCTGTGTTTCCCTAGGTTCCACATATGGGGGATATATGGGGATAATTTCTCCTAGTTTCATACTCTTTTCTTATAATGACAATTTACAAATCAATTCACTTTTCTATGACTCTCTTGTGCCCAAGTTCATAAAAGTATGACTGCAAGAATGAATTATTCAATTATCCTGTTTATTCTTTTCTGTTGGTTACCTCTCCATTTGTGGCAAATCTCTCACACTTAACTCTACCCCAGAAATTCTCTCTATACCTGAACTTCCACCTTCTTGTTTCCTGCCAAAGTAATAGGCTAACGGCATTTTATTGACGGGTGATGCTTCCATAAATTGCCCTAGAGATTCTCTGTTATCCACCAATAGGCATTGAAATTGGCTCCATTTCCCAACACCGTTGAGAACTGTTGAGACTGCCACAGGGATGTAGACTTCTCTATCATACGTTAGCTTAGATTCATATGGGCTTGGATATGGGTGTGGCATACCTGTACTGTATACTGGTTTCACTTTGGAGTTTTGTAGAATCTCTGAGCTTAATGGTCACACTAATTTAATGCCACACCTGCTGTGCATATAGGTTCCTTTGTTCCCATAACCTGCAGTTTATTGAGATCCATATGTGTTGAGCATCTTTGTGTGTGTTTCTTGAACTTTTGTAATTGTGTCTTGAAAACAGACTATTTGTTGGATCTACTGAGATGACCATGTGGGTTTTAACTCTTGATTCTATTTATATGCTGTTTTACAGTTGTCAGCTTACAATTGTGAAACCATCCATGTATTCTTAGCAAGAAATCAGTTTTATCATGGTACATGATTTGCTTCATGTGTGGTTGAATTTGGCATGTAAGAATTTCAGTGTGGTCTTTCCTTTAACACTCATTGGGTAAATTAGTCTGAAGAGTTCTTGTCACTTCATCCTCATCTACTTTTGGTCTCAGGGTTGTTCTAGATTCATAGAACGGCTTTGGAAGCATTCCTCTTTTTGAATCTTTATACAACAATATTTCCTTTGTGAAGTTCAGTTCTATTCAACAATGAGTTCTTCCCAGTCTTAGATCTTATTGTGCTGGGTCTTTTTAATTATTTCTTCAATTCTATTTCTCATTGCCAGTCCTTTCAGGTTTTTCACATCCTTTTGGCTTACTTTTGGTAGAATATAAATATCCAGAAAATCATTTGTTTCTTCTGGATTTTTTTATTTATTGGAATGAAAGTTTTCAGATTATTCTGTAAGGACCCATGGATTTCATAGTGTGTGGTGTAATAGTAACCTCTAATTTGGTAATTTGGTTTTAACTCTCTTTGGGTTTAGTTGAGGGCTAATGAATTTCACTTATCTTTGTGATTTCAGAATCATCATTAGTTTCTCTAGACCTTTTTATTGTTCCCTTTGGTCTCCACCATTAATTCTGCCATATTTATTATTTCCTTCCTTTCATCAATTTTGAATTTGGCCTGTTCTAGTGGTGCTAACAATTTGAGATACAGCATAAGGTATATTATTAATTTGATATCTATGTGATTACTCAGTGTAGAATTTCATTCCTTGTAAACTGAACAAATTCTTTTTACTTTTTCTTAGACTTCCTTTTCTGCTATTTTAGTAATAAAGCTTCTCCCTATTTTTTTTTTTAACTTAACTGTTTAAGTTACATTGTATTTTCTACTTTGTATTCATTGGAACTGGAGATATAATGGCTGTTTTTAATTTTCTAAATTATATCCATGTATCTGATTTGCTTTGGTGTTGATGAATTTACTGAAATTTCTACTATGTTCCTGAGATTTGCCTTTAAAAGAGAGCTACTCATTATGAAAAATTTCTTATAATAACAGATGTTCTATAGCCATCACTACAGATGTACAAATTAAAACTTCAAAGTGGGAGAAATATGAAAAAAACAATATGACTTACCATAAATCTCTTAAATTTTCCTATATCTGAACTCAAAGCTATTGAAGCATATGAAATATTATATAAGTAATATTATAAGTCTAATCTTAAAAATTATTGACAAAATTGGGGACACCAACCCACCCACACCCACACTTTGTATGCCCCAGTACAGGGGAATGCCAGGGCCAAGAAGTGGGAGTGGGTGGGTAGAGAAGCAGGGCAGGGCATGGGGGAGGGTATAGGGGACTTTCAGTATAGCATTTGAAATGTAAATGAAGAAAATATCTAATAAAAATGGAAAAAATGTGCTTGCAATGTATGCTCATACTTTTTAAAAAAATCATTACCTTTTTGTGTTTTTCCCTAAAATAAGAGTGTTTGGCATGGAATTTTTTTCATTAGGCTACACATTATTGCTTTCAAGCTGTTGCAAAGCCTCGCCTTGCATCTTTCATCCTCCTCATTTCTGACTTACTTTGATATGGAGGGAAGAGTCCGAGATGCTGGCAGTGTCTATGGAGAACTTTGCCACGCCATGCTCATTAGTGGTAGTAGCACTGGTGTAGCCAAGTTCTTGTGCTTTGATGAAGACTTGCTCATTTGGGATAGGGGCTCCCTTGATATCCACTAGGCGGACCTAAGTTGAACAAGGAAGAAAAGTATAGTCTAGGCATGGAAATACGACACAGAATGTAAGAGAAAATCCTGTTTCCGTATTATATGATGATACCAAAGATGCACCAACTAATTCACCATATGCAAAAATTGGTTCCCGAAAATCTATACCAGCTGCGCTATATAGAGGCTGAAGGTATCACACTGTTAATGCCATAGCAGATGCTTTATAGATTCTTTCTATTTTCTTACTATTCATAAGTAACCATCATTGGATCCTTTGTGCAAAGTACAGGAAGCAGATGCTCTGTCAATATCAGAAGAACAACTTGTGAGGGCGCAGAAGCTAATGGAGAGTGTGTATTTGTTATGAGTATGTAGCACACACTGCTTCACCATTGAAACACAGTGACACTTTGGGGTGTAAGGTTTTCAGGAACAGTAGTTATAAATAAAAATTTTGCAGCATATGTTTTAGATTTGGAGCCTCCAGATAACCTTTCTAAGTCTTCAGTTTAGTTCTGAGACTTGAACACATACATTTGGGCATATACACTCCACCACTAAGCTGTACTTCTTGTGTTGCAATCAGTGATGTCAGACACACTTAATATCTAGCAGAATGGCTTTGGTTTTGAAGTACCACTCTACAGCTTAAGCAACTATGAACCAAAAAGCACCTTACTTTCACAAAGTATGGAATCCCATGTCTGAAGTGTGAATCTGCCTTCAGAAATATGAGCTTGTTTGTGATTCTTTCAATCTTAGTTGTTCCAGATCCACTGAACTCCAATCCTGAAGAAGAAATTAGTGACAACATTGAAAGCCTATGTTGGTTAGAGAGTTGCTTGCTCTCTGCATCCTCTGAACCACCATCTCGGTGTGAAAGGTGTCAGTTTTCACAGCTTCATCTTCTATACTCTTTGGTTATCCACATACCTGTCCCTTCTTCTGTAACAGTTGCATGCACATGAAAAAGCTGAACTCTGTTATATCTTTTCTTTGATTGGATCTCAGTGATGTTCACTTCTTGTGTGCTGCAGCCATTGTTGTCTAGCTGATATGTAAGAGAAAAGCAAGGTAACATGGCACACTGCTCAGATCGATGCTCTACTCAAATTCACTCATGAGGACTTCTTTCAGAAAAATGACAGCTTAGTACATGATGTTCTGGTTATAAGCATGGGACTCAGCTCAAACCTTGGGCTGCTGTATGCCATGGTCATGACCAGTTCCAGTGTTGCCTGGGCTTAGTCATCTATAAAAATAGTGATTATCTATTAAGCACTATGTGATATCTATTAAGATGTACTAAGTAAACTCACAATTATAATGTCTGAAGCAATTAACTTGCATGCCATTAAAATTTAATAATTACTTTCTATTATTAAAATAGCAGGCCCAGGCATGGATGTATCCCAATGGTACATTTTACTAGCAGCCATGACGCTGTTGGCTTGATACCTAGTGGCAGTAAGTAAAGTGAAATCCATTCTCAGAGTGAAATGGTATTCATAAAAGTCTTCATAAGGAGGAATTGACATATTCTGAACTGTGAAAGACTCACGAGAATCATTATTTCGTTCTTAGTTAAATTTTACCTTCACTGCTTACTTTTTTGTGCCATTTTCATCATTACAATTATTGTTGGCTTAGTGGCATACTTTATTCATTTAGATTACATTGCTTAAACAACTTCAGTTTTCTGCTCTTGTAGCACTTTGTCTGGATACCTTTCCCTTTCTGTGCTGCCTCATCTGCCTAAACTCCATACAAGAGGTGCAGTCTTACTGCAACTTGATATGCCAGGGCAGGTTGATACCCATGAGTGGCCTTCCCTTTTCTGAGGATAAGAAGAGGAGCAGTGGATGGGAGGGGTGAGAGGAGATGAGAAGGAGGGACTGGGGGGAGAGGAGGGCAGAGAAGCTGTGAACAGGATATAAAGTAAATTAATAACTTAATTTTAAAAAAAAAGAAATACAGGAAACACAACCAGCAGGGAAGCAGGACATGTACAAAAGGGCACAGCTCTTCACTAACTGCATCCTAGGATACATGAATTGTCACAGTGTTGGACAAATTAACCAATAGTCTAGTTTTGGAAATGACTATTGACCCCAAAGAGAATTTAAACAAGCAGGTGAAGATATGAATGCTATCAATTCAGAACAAGACTGAGAAAAACCAGCAACAGATGTGATGGTTAATAAAAGATAAATAGCATGTGAACCAACCTGAACAGCCAATACAGTCATAGGAATAAACATAGAATTATTAACAATAACCCTAAGTGTAAATGATTTTAACTCTTTAATTAAGAGTCACAGGCCAGGCTGCTTGCTGCAGCAATGCAAGTGGGAGAACCTGGAGTGTGAGCTGGGAACTCCATGAGTTGGAAGAAAATGGCAGGTAAACTGGCCTTGGGGGAAATCACAGGCTTCAATCAGGTCAAGCTCTGTGCTGTAAGATCAAGAATTAACAAATGGGACCTCATAGAATTGCAAAGCTTCTGTATGGCAAAAGATACTGTCAATAAGACAAAAAGGCCACCAACAGATTGGAAAAGGATCTTTACTAATCCTAAATCAGATAGGGGACTAATATCCAATATATATAAAGAAATCAAGAAGGTAGACTCCAGAAAATCAAATAACCCCATTAAAAATGGGGCACAGAGCTAAACAAAGAATTCTCAACTGAGGAATACCGAAGGTCTGAGAAGTACCTGAAAAAGTGTTCAACATACTTAATCATCAGGGAAATGCAAATCAAAACAACCCTGAGATTCCACCTCACACCAGTTAGAATGGCTAAGATAAAAAATTCAGGTGACAGTAGATGCTGGTGAGGATGTGGAGAAAGAGGAACACTCCTCCATTGCTGGTGGGATTGCAATCTTGTACAATCACTGTGGAAGTCAGTTTGGCAGTTCCTCAGAAAATTGGACATAGTAGTACTGGAAGATCCTGCAATACCTCTCCTGGGCATATATCCAGAAGATGTTCCAACTGGTAATAAGGACACATGCTCCACTATGTTCATAGCAGCCTTATTTATAATAGCCAAAAGCTGGAAAGAATCCAGATGTCCCTCAACAGAGGAATGGATACAGAAAATGTGGTACATTTACACAATAGAGTACTACTCTGCTATTAAAAACAATGAATTTATGAAATTCCTAGGCAAATGGATGGATCTGGAGGGTATCATCCTGAGTGAGGTAACCCAATCACAAAAGAACTCACATAACATGTACTCACTGATAAGTGGATATTACCCAGAAACTTAGAATACCCAAGACACAATTTGTGAAACACATGAAACTCAAGAAGAACAAAGCCAAAAATGTGGACACTTTGCCTCTTCTTAGAATTAGGAACTAAACACACATGGAAAGAGTTTCAGAGATCAAGTGTGGAGCTGAGACAAAAGGATGGTCCAACCAGTGACTGCTGCAGCCAGGGATCCATACCAAAATCAGCCACCAAACGCAGACACTATTGCATACGCCAGCAAGATTTTGCTGAAAGGGCCCTGACATAGCTGTCTCATGTGAGGCTATGCCAGTGCCTGGCAAACACAGAAGTGGATGCTCACAGTCATCTATTGGTTCCCAAGGAACTGAAGGGGTCTCCAACCCTATAGGTGGAACAAAAATATGAACTAACCAGTACCCTCAGAGCTCATGTCTCTAGCTGCATATGTAGCAGAAGATGGCCTAGTTGGCCATCATTGGGAAGAGAGGCCCCTTGGTCTTACAAACTTTATATGCCCCAGTACATGGGAATTCCAGGGCCAAGAAGTGAGAGTGGGTGGGTAGGGGTGCGAGGCGTGGGGAAGGGTATAGGGGACTTTCGGGAATGGCATTTGAAATGTAAATGAAGAAAATATGTAATAAAAAATGGAAAAAAAATAAGGCCAAGCTGAAGAAAATCAAGACTCATGAACAGGATAGCCTGCCAACCAAAGAGACCATTGAGCAGGAAAAGAGGAGTGAAATTTCCTAGAAGGCTAGGAGGATTTCTCCACCCAAAACTATCATCTCTGGGACCCTCTCATGATGTAGAAGAAGGAAAATAAAACACTGGAAAAAAAGTGTCTGGAAGACATTCAAAGTGAGAGAGACATAACTAGTCCCAAGTGCTGCTGAAAATAAAGAAAAGATAGAACTCAAATAAATGATGTGATAACATAATTCAAAGATTCAGAAAAAAGAACAATCAATCCAAACTCTGAATTAGCAGATAGGAAGAAATAATAATAATAAAAAAAAACCAGAGCAGAAACTAGTGGAGCAGATCAGAAATAAAGAATACAAATTATCAATGAGTCTGAGAGACAGTTATTTAAGAAGATAAGACCAAGAACAATCTTTGGCACAATTGGCCAAACGAAAAAAATAAAAGGACCCAAACTAATAGAATCAGGAATGTGCAGGGTAGCATTACACAGAAATTAAAGAGATCTGGACTATTGTAAAAGAATACTTCAAAAACCTGTACTGAATTAATTTAGAAAACTTAAAACAAGTGGACAGATTTCTACATTCATGCAAATTCAAATGCTAAACCAAGAAGAAATGGATAACTTCAACAGTCATATAGACTCTATAGAGCAGCCTACTACTACCATCTTCCATAATCAACATAGTTCCTTACTTTATCCAAAGACTATCCTTATCCTTACAGATGTATATGAGTCTGACCTCATCAAAGAATCTTATTTTTCAAGAGTCAGAGAACTTTATAGTGATCCACAACCATCAAAATGCAGAGAATTGCCTATGATTGTCCAACCCCAACAACACATCTCCAGCATAACTCCTACATCGAATGATTATGGAAAGTCATGGAACAAGGGTCAGAAAGATTGTAAATACCCACCAGAATGCCTGTTGCAAACACAGGGAAAAGACATCCATAAAGATCTCAACAATGTGGTTGCCTGAAGAAGACTTACAAAATGGTAAAAACAAGTTTAACTGCTAAAGTGGTGGAAAGGGGAAGTTTCACAAATTCCCACTCCTAGATCAAGAGCCACAGGGAACCAATAGTTGTTGACAATTACTGGGATGCATATAGAAGTCTGTGGAGTCAGGAGTCAATTGGCCCTACAGATAGCATAGAGGTCAGACAGGCTCCTGTAAAATACAAATGATATCTCCCATAATTATGGGTTTTATTGAGTTGGGAAACTGCTTAAGATAAAAGTCTAGAAAGGAAGAGTATGGAATAGATTAAAGTATGGCCTTCCCTCCTCTGTTGAGGAGACAAGCTTGGGTGTTTAACATTCCTGTTTTCTCTAATGCTTTTCTGTGAACACAAGAGCCTCGGGTCCTATCTATCTCACACCTTGTGGGTGAGACTTCAACCTAGTACAGCCACTACCCACATCAGAATAGATGCTCCTCAGAAAAGGAAAGGTCAAGGTACCATGTGATCAGCTGTCAGTGTTGTAGCCTCCAAATTATTGATGCTGATCAATAAGTCTCTGCTGTTAATTGTCTTGCTGCTGGTTTGAAGCCTCACCAAAGAGACTCCAGTATTGTGTGTGGTTGGCTTCTGAGCTTTTTTCCCTGCAAAAGCTCCCATCTTCCCTCCCTTCCATGCCAGCTCAGCACACAGGCAGTTGGTTTCCTTGCTGCATCTCCCTGAAGCAAGTTCAGGGCTCCCTCCCATTCCCTGGCCACTCAGAGGGAATCCAGCCTGGCGTTAGAATGGCACTACCCATAAACCCCCGCTTAATGAAAACACCCAGAGGAGCCAGATGCTTGCTTCATTCAGCCTCCCTGCCTCTGCTTCACCAGAACTACCTCTCTGTCTGATAAATGGTTGAACTCTCCAGGTGCCT
Source organism: Mus minutoides (assembly GCA_902729485.2). Taxonomy (NCBI): domain Eukaryota; kingdom Metazoa; phylum Chordata; class Mammalia; order Rodentia; family Muridae; genus Mus; species Mus minutoides. Next base: position 40,988 of record CACVCL010020589.1, on the reverse strand, counting down.
GTCCTTGGGACCTTAAAAATATAACAAACAAGAAGGTTAAGGCCCCACATTTAAATCATAGAAAAAAGGTAATTAGAGGTCACAGACAGTTATGGTTGGCCATAAAAATTAGTTCCTTATAATCCCACAAAAGACACTCTTTAACCTCCCTCCCAGCGTAAGTTCCGTCCTACCAAATGATAGAGTGTTTGAGTTACTACCTGCCTATCACTGCTTCCACTCCCCTTCACCCTAAGCATTCAATGAATTCCTAACTGCACTGTATATAAACTCAGTGCTTTCTGGACATGTTATCCCATGCAAGTGGAGGCTTGTGATAAGAGTCCAGTATCATAGATGGAACAACAATACGAACTAATCAGAACCCCCAGAGCTCATGTCTCTAGCTGCATATGTATTAGAAGATGGCCTGGTTGGCCATTATTCGGGAAGAAAGGCCCTTGGTCTAGCAATGTTTATATGCCCCAGTACAGGGGAATGCCAGGGCCAAATAGTGGGAGTGGGAGGGTAGGGGAGATGGGCAGGGGGGAGGATATAAGGGACTTTTTGGATAACACTTGAAATGTAAATGAAGAAATTCTCTAACTAAAAAAAAGAAATAAATAAAGTGAAATAAATTTAAAAAAAAAAGAGTCCAGTATCAAATAAATAGTAAAAAACGACGCTCCGGGGGCCACATTGGGCGAAAACTCAGCAGATGGTCCCACAAACCCCAGAAGACTCGACGTGCTGCAGGCACCCTAGCAACCCAGGCAGGACCTTAGGATCACTGGTGAGTGGAACACAACATCTGGTCCAAACCAATCATGACTGGCCTATGACAGCAGGAGCAGGGACACAGGAGCCCTGCCTGACCAGAGGCTTGGGTTCCTTCTGATGGTTGCTGGTATACCTTGGTTTTGAACACACCAGTTAGCCCCATGGTCCCTACACCACTTCCAGGCACTGTAACAAGCCCAGGATCTTAAGATTCCAGGATCCCAGGAGCTTGCTTACACCAGGATCTCAGTGTCTCAGAGGAAGTTTGATTGCCAAGAATTCTGACACACCCAGAATCTCAGGTTCACAGGATCCCAGAATCACAGGATCACAGAGAAAGCTGGACTCTGAGGAGTCCTGAATCAACTGTGATTATAGGAAGGACAGGCTCCTTCACATGTATTCAGGGCAGCAAGCTCTTGAGATAATCAGATGGTAGGAGGCATGTGTAAGAACAGAAGCAACAAAATCCAAGGTTATTGGCATCATCTGAACCAAACTCTCCCACTATAGTAAGTCCTGGATACACCATCACACCAGAAGAGCAAGATATGGATCCAAAGTCACTTCTCATGATGATGATGGAGGGTGTTAATGAGGAAATAAATAACTCTCTTAAAGAAATACAAGCGAACATATGTAAACAGCTAGAAGCACTTAAAGAGGAAACGCAAAAACCCTTAAAGCCTTACAGGAAAACACGACCAAACAGGTGAAAGAATTGAGCAAAACCATCCAGGATCTAAAAATGGAAGCAGAAACAACAAAGAAATCACAAATGGAGACAACTCTAGAGATAGAAATCCTAGGATAAAAATCAGGAACCATAGATGTGAGCATCAGCAACAGAATATAAGAGATGGAAGAGAGAATCTCAGAAGATTCCTTAGCAAACATGGACCCAACAACCAAAAAAATTGCAAAATGCAAAAAGATCCTAACTCAAAACATCCAGGAAATCCAGGACACAATGAGAAGACCAAACCTAAGGATAATAGGTATAGATGAGAATGAAGATTTTCAACTTAATGGGCCAGTAATATCTTCAGCAAAATTATAGAAGAAAACTTCCCTAACCTAAAGAAAGAGATGCTCATGAAAATACAAGAAGTCTACAAAACTCCAAATAGACTGGATCAGAAAAGAAATTCCTCCTGACACGTAATAATCAGAACAACAAATGCAGTAAATAAAGAAAGAATATTAAAAGCAGTAAGGAATAAAGGTCAAATAACACATAAAGGCAGACCTATTAAAATTACACCAGTCTACTCACCAGAGACTATGAAAGCCAAAAGATCCTGGACAGCTGTTATACAGACCCTAAGAGAACACTAAGCCAGCCCAGGCTACTATACCTAGCAAAAATCTCAATTACCATAGACAGAGAAATTAAAGTATTCTATGATAAAACCAAATTCATACAATCTTTCCATGAATCCAGCCCTTCAAAGGCTAATAAAGGGTAAACTCCAACACAAGGAAGGAAATTATGCCCTAGATAAAGCAAGAAAGTAATCCTTCAACAAATCTAAAAGAAGATATTCTCAGGAACAGAACCCAACTCTAACAACAAAAATAACAGGAAGCAACAATTACTTTTCCTTAATATCTCTTAATATCAGTAGACTCAATTCCTCAGTAAAAAGACAGACTAACAGCCTGGCTGCACAAACAGGACCCAACATTTTGCTGCATACAGGAAACCCACTTGAGGGACAAAGACAGACATTACCTCTGAGTGAAAGGCTGGAAAACAATTTTCCAAGCAAATGGTCCAAAGAAACAAGCTGGAGTAGCCATTCTAATATTGAATAAAATTGACTTCAAATCCAAAGTTATCAAAAAAGACATGGAGGGGCATTTCATACTCATTGTCTTAGTCAAGGTTTCTATTCCTGCACAAACATCATGACCAAGAACCAGTTGGGGTGGAAAGGGTTTATTCAGCTTACACTTCCACATTGTTGTTGACCATGAAAGGAAGTCAGGACTGGAACTCAAGCAGGTCAGGAAGCAGGAGCTGATGCAGAGGCCATGGAGGGATGTTCTTTACTGGCTTGCCTCCACTGGCTTGCTCAGCTTGCTTTCTCATAGAACCCAAGACTACAGCCCAGAGATGATACCACCCTCAATGGGCCCTTCCCTGCTTTATCACTAATTAAGAAAATGCCTTATAGTGGATCTCATAAGGCATTTCCTCAACTGAAGCTCCTTTCTCTGTGATAAGTCCAGCCAGTGTCAAGTTGACACAAAACTAGCCAGTACACTCATCAATTCCAAGATGAACTCTCAATTCTGAATATCTATGCTCCAAATACAAGGGCAGTCACATTCATTAAAGAAACTCTAGTAAAGCTCAAAGCACACATTGTGCCTCACACAGTAATAGTGGGAGACTTTAACACCCCATTCTTATCAATGGACAGATCCTGGAAACAGAAACTAAACAGAGACACATGGAAACTAACAGAAGTTATGAACCAAATGGATTTAACAGATATCTACAGAACATTTCATCCTTAAACAAAAGGATATGCCTGTTTTTCAGCCCCTCGTGGTACTTTCTACAAAATAGACCAAAAAATTGGTCACAAAACAGGCCTCAAAAGATACAAAAGTATTGAAATGATCCCATGCATCCTATCAGATCACCACAGACTAAGGCTGATCTTCAATAACAACATAAATATCAGAATGCTAACATTCACGTGGAAGCTGAACAAACACTCTACTCAATGATAACTTTGTTAAGGAAGAAATAAAGTGTTTATAGAGTTTAATGAAAATGAAACCACAACATACCCAAACTTATGGTACACAATGAAAGAAGTCCTAAGAGGAAAACTCATAGCTATGAGTGCCGCCAAAAAGAAACTAGAGAGAGCATACACTAGCAGCCTGACACCTAAAAGCTCTAGAACAATAGGAAGCAAATTCACCCAAGAGGAGTAGACAGCAGGGAATAATCAAACTCAGGGCTGAAATCAACCAAGTAGAAACATAAAGAACTATACAAAGAATCAAGCAAACCAGGAGCTGGTTCTTTGAGAAAATCAACAAGATAGATAAACCCTTAGCCAGACTCACTAGAGGGCACAGGGACAGTATCCTAATTAACAAAATCAGAAATGAAAAAGGAGACATAACAACAGAACCTGAGGAAATTCAAAACATCACCAGATACTACTAAAAAGGCCTATGCTCAACAAAACTGGAAAACCTGGATGAAATGGACAATTTTCTAGACAGATACTAGGTACCAAAGTTAACTTAGGGATCTGATTAACAATCTAAACAGTCCCATATCCCCTAAAGAAATAGAAACAGTCATTAATAGTCTCCCAACCAAAAATAAAAATCCCAGGACCAGGTGGGTTAAGTACAGAGTTCTATTAGACCTTCAAAGAAGACCTAATTCCAATTCTCCTCAAACTATTCCACAAAATAGAAACAGAAGGTTCTCTACCCAATTCACTCTATGAAGCCACAATTACTCTGATACTAAAACCACACAAAGACCTAACAAAGAAAGAGTATTCCAGACCCAATTTCCCATATGAATATCTATTAAAAAATACTCAATAAAAGTCTTACAAACAGAGTCCAAGAGCACATCAAAATGATCATCCATCATGATCAAGTGGGCTACATCCCAGGGATGCAGGGATGGTTTAATCTATGGAAAACAATCAATGCAATCCATTATATGAACAAACTCAAAGACAAAAACCACATGATCATCTTATTAGATGCTGAGAAAGCATTTGAAAGAAATTCAACACTCATTCATGACAAAAGTCTCAGAAAGACCAGGAATTCAAGGCCCTTACCTAAACATAATAAAAGCAATATAAAACAAACCACTAGCCAACATCAAACTAAATGGAGGGAAACTTGAAACAATCCCACTAAAATCAGGGACTAGACAAGGCTGCCCACTTTTCCCCTACCTGTTCAATATAGTACTTGAAGTCCTAGCCAGAGCAATTAGAAAACAAAAGGAGATCAAGGGGATACAAATTGGAAAGGAAGAAGTCTAAATATCACTATTTGCAGATGACATGATAGTATATAAGTGACCCTAAAGATTCTACCAGAGAACTCCTAAACCTGATAAACAGCTTTAGTGCAGTAGCTGGATATAAAATTAACTCAAACAAATGAGTGGCCTTTCTCTAAACAAAGAATAAACTGGCTGAGAGAGAAATTAGGGAAACAACACCCTTCACAATAGTCACAAATAATATAAAATATCTTGGTGTGATTCTAACTAATAATGTGAAAATCTGTATGATAAGAACTTCAAGTCTCTGAAGAAAGAAATTGAAGATCTCAGAAGATGGAAAGATCTCCCATGCTCATGAATTGGCAGGATTAATATCATAAAAATGGCTATTTTACCGAAAGCAATCAACAGACTCAATGCAAATCCCCATCACATTTCTAACAAAATTCTTCACCAAGTTAGAAAGGGCAATTTGCAAATTCATCTGAAATAATAAAAAATCTAGGATGGCAAAAACTATTCTCAACAATAAAAGAACATCTGGGGGAATCTCCATCCCTGACCTAAAGCTGTGCTACAGAGCAATTGTGATAAAAACTGCATGGTACTAGTACAGCGACAGACAGGTAGATCAATGGAATAGAATTGAAGACCCAGAAATGAACCCACACACCTATGGTCACTTGATGTTTGACAAAAGGAGCTAAAACCGTCCAGTGGAAAAAAGACAGCATTTTCAACAAATGGTGCTGGCTCAACTGGCAGTTATCGTGTGGAAGAATCAGAATTGATCCATTCTTATCTCCTTGTAAAAAGTTCAAGTCTAAGTAGATCAAGGAACTCCACATAAAACCAGAGACACTGAAACTTATAGAGGAGAAAGTGGGGAAAAGCCTGGAAAATATGGGCACAGGGGAAATATTACTGAACAGAACACCAATGGCTTGTGCTGTAAGATCAAGAATCGACAAATGGGACCTCATAAAATTGCCTAGCTTCTGTAAGGCAAAAGACACTGTCAATGAGACAAAGGCCAACAGCAGATTGGGAAAAGATATTTACTAATTATAAATCTGATAGTGGACTAATATCAAATATATACAAAGAACTCAAGAAGCTGGACTCCAGAAAATTAAAGAACCCTATTAAAAAATGGGGTATAGAACTAAACAAAGAATTCTCAACTGAGGAATACTGAAGGGCTGAAACCTCTCCTCGCCATATACCCAGAAAATGTTTCAAGTTGTAATAAGGACACATGCTCCACTATGTTCATAGCAGCCTTATTTATAATAGCCAGAAGCTTTAAAGAACCCAGATGGATACGGAAAATGTGGTACATTTTATTATATTAATACTCAGCCATTAAAAACAATGAATTTATGAAATTCTTAGCAAATGAATGGATCTGGAGGATATCATCCTGAGTGATATAACCCAATCACAAAAGAACACACATGTTATACACTCTCTGGATAGTAGCCCAGAAACTTAGAATACCCAAGACACAATTTGCTGAACACTTGAATCTCAAGAAGAAGGAAGACCCAAGTGTGGTTACTGCGTTCCTTCTTAGAATGGGGACAAAATACCCATGGAAGGAGTTATAGAGACAAAGTTCAGAGCTGAGACAGAAGGAAGGACCATTCAGAGACTGCTCCACCCGGGGGGTCCATACCATAAACAACTACCAAACCCAGACACTATTGCATATGGCAACAAGATTTTGGTAACAGGGCCCTGATAGAGCTATCTCTTGTGAGGCTATGACAGTGCCTGGAAAATACAAAAGTCGATGTTCACTATCATCTATAGGATGGAACACAGGGCCCCCAATGAAGGAGCATGAGAAAGTACCCAACGAGCTGAAGGGTTCTGCAACCCTATAGGAGGAAAAATAATATGAACTAACTAACCAGTACCCCCAGAGCCCATATCTCTAGCTGCATATGTAGCAGAGAATGGCTTAGTCAGCCATCAATGGCAGGAGAGGCCCTTGATTTTGGGAAGATTATATGTCCCATTATAGGGGAATGCCAGGGCCAGAAGAAGAGGGGGGTAGGTTGGGAAGCAGGGCAGTGGGAGTGTACAGGAGACTTTCAGAGAGGAAACTAAGAAATGGGATAGCATTTGAAATGTAAATGAAAAGAATTTCTAATAAAAATGATAATAAAATAAGACTTTGAAAATTGCATCAGACTTCAAAATCCTTGTGGTTGACTGGGTTTCCAGCGGACTCAGGGCATAGCATCAGGAATCTACAAAATAAATCTATAGCAGTTGAACAAAACATGTTCCCATGCATGGCTTGTCATTTATGTGTGTCACAGACTAGTGAGTCCATCAGCTGATAAACTGATAATCAAAACCAAATAAGAGAATGTTATGGGTATGGAGATTATCACCATTTACAAAATATACCATACTCTGCCATACAACAGTGCAAGTTTTCTGCCATATGGAAGGTAAAACAAAACAGAAGCAGAAGACAACAAAACTGAAGTTCTTCTATTTTGGAAGAGGAAGGGTCTGGTGTGAGGAGGGATGGAGAGAATGGGGTAGGTAATGAAGGAGGTAGCCAAGTACATGATTCACTTGTATGAATATATAATAAAGAAACCTATTGTTTCAAACACTTAACTTACATTTTATATGTGCTAATTGAAATATACTTTCAAAGTATAGTCTATAAGGCATGGAAGTAGTAGAGGTTACATAGGAAGAGGAGAAGGACACATAAGAGTGAGGAGCTAAGAGAGCAGAGGTGGCAATGGGACAGGGCGATATGGTTGGTATATGTGACACTTTTGTATGTGAATGTCATAAACCTACTATTTCATACAATGAATATATACTCAAACTAATTTGGTGGCCAAGTAAAGTTGTTGAAATATTCCTTTAATAGTAGTGGATCCAAGAATTACCTCTTTTGTCAGTGAGGGGCTGTGAAGGGCTTCTGGGGATTGCACACATGCATGGGTATTGTTCCATCCCTGGGCTAGAGCCTGAGGTCCTAGAACATCCTCTTTCAATGTGTGGGTATGTGTGTCCTCTTCTCTTTGTGGTCTGCATTTCTGTTAGTTAGACCTGGATATTTAAACAGGCCTTTGAATGAATTCACTCACCTGGGAGTTGACTTCTTTGCATCTCGTCTCAGTCTTATGGCAGATGCTTATCTTTGCATGTCCTGGGACAGGCTTCCCATAGGTATATCTGTCACAAGATAAATTCACAGAAACCAAGAGTCTTTCAAAAGCAGAGATGTACTGTCTTCTCACTAAGTCTGTGTAGTTTCATAACAACAACAAACATGACCCAGTTTTATTGCCTCCTGACAACTTCTAACCCTATATGTTAAGAATTTAAGATGTAAATTGATAGATAGATAGATAGATAGATAGATAGATAGATAGATAGATAGATAGATAGTAAAAAAATTTAGCCCTATTATGAACCTACAGAAGGCATGGTTTTCTCTTTTTTGTGGATCTGAATAAGATTAAGTAAGCAAACCAGGATCCTCAGCTACTAAATGATGGGGCAGAGACAAACATGGGTGTGGGAATCACTCAGAGATGCTGTAACAACCTCCTCACTCCTTTGCCTTTGTTCTACCATTGTAGTTTTTGACCATGCCCATTGTAAGGACAAGCAACCGTGAGCTAAGGTGTGTGTCTTCTGTTTGATTTAGGCACATATTGCAAGTTCCTTTTCATATGGTTCTAGACTTAAATAGAAATTTTTGTTGTTGTAGTAAATGTCCTCCTTTATCAGGTACAGTCATGCAAGCAGAAGACTGAGATGTCTAAAGGTTAAATTTGAGCAGCAGTGCTTTGCCCTGGAGGCAGACGAAGAGCTCTAGTTTCTCTTTCTGTCAGCCCATGAGAGGCCAGCAAGATGCCTTGACTTAGGTCCTGTGTTCTCTTCACAGTGAGTGGATCGTATTAGGTCCCTTCCTGTCTCCAAAGGCAGGACATCTTTATTTCCTCATAAGATTGATTTTATCCATTGATATCAGCAATGTATGCAGTGAATGATTGCAAAGTGATCTATAAAGAATAAGAAAGGACACAAACAAAAACCACAGGGGAAACATTCTAGTGGGCACGGACACAACGGTAGCATTTTCTACATATTCTACGAAGAGACATTATCCCAGGCATTTTCTGTGTCTGAGTACTTTCTTAAGGATAGAAGTAGAGAAGCCGGCAACTCACTTCCCACATGCAGTCACACTGAGCATTTCATCATTCACAGAGATGGCATTTGGGACCTTCAGGTCGACATTAAATCTGGGAAGCACTATTGGGAGAGAGAGGAGACACTCAGATTGGAATGACTTGTCTAGTTGCCCAAATGATCACTCTCTCCCAAGAAATGATGATTTCACATTATTAAGGCGTGTCCCACCTCAATAAGTTTAGAATGTTGAGTAGTTATACATTATATCACGTCTTGCAAATCACAGAAATATCTACTTAAATAAGAAAAATTAACAAACAACAAAACAAAACAAGTAATTTGCTTCTGAAAAAATCCAAGAACTTTCTGGAATTCCCATGTTGCTAGACGGATAGCCTTAGCTAGAGTCAGATGGAACTCAGTTTGTTCAAAGTAATTCATCCCATGATAATCAGAAACCTATGACATCTGCCTTCTCGTGTTGGTTTTCCCAATTCTTACCGAATTCCATCACGGTAAAGGAGTGTTCTTCCTTCCCCCCTGACTGTTTGTGCACCACTATCTTGTAGGAGCCCTGAATGGGCTCTGCTGCCAGGCTGAAGGACATTTGCTTAAGCCCATTCTCGGTATTAATATCCCTCCACTGCATAATTCGGTTCTTTTTTGGATCCTGCAAAAGAAGTTGTAAATTTTCTAAGTCAATAAAGTATTAAGAACAATGCATCTAGGATGCTGTTGGTGGAAGCATTTGGAAACTTGGTAATATTCTTTCGAGAGGGAAGGAATAAAGGTGAAGTGGGAAATAACAAACCAGTGATCTTGAATGGGGGAGGGCTGCTGACCCATAGCAGTTAGACAAAATTCCAAAATTCCAGTATTAGGTTACTTTCATATGAGTTCTGTCTGATTACAAAACACTTAAGTTTCTTACCTCAATGTAAACCAGAGGAAGCTGAAACACAAGAAAAACAATGTTACTTTAGAACATCAGGTAACAACCCCTTTGGCAAATGTGTTTCCAAAGATATTTGCATTGTGACTCATAACTCTCAAAATTACAGTTATGATGTAGCAACAAACTTAAACAAAAAATGTGGTTGCAGCGTCAGCACAACATGAAGAACTAGATTAAAGTGTCTCAGTATTTGGAAGAACAAGAACCACTGATTTAGAAATTTCACACACAGCAAATTCAATAGATTTATGGAATAGGCTATAGGATGGGAGTTTCAGCCAACATGTGATGAACTTAATATCCAGTAAAAAAGTCAATTGTAAGCCACTTCACCACCATAGAGAACTTTTAAGTGTATTTTCTAGAGTTGTCTGCGTCATACAAACCACTCAATAGATTGCGACTTACTATCCTGAAAAAGAACTTTGAGGAACATCGTCAGTAAGATTTCTCTGATGTTCTGGGAGACCTGCCCTGAGCCTTAACTACAGTATGGAGATTACAAAATTTAATGTCCCAATCAGCAATATTTTTAGTGTGAAGTGGGGTTACTAGTTTTAAATATATTCAACAAAAAACATATAAATTTTGAGAGTCCTGGGCAAGCCATATACACACACTGCACACAGGCAGTGTCTTCCATTCCTTGTCTATTGAGATACAGAGGGATTAGCTTGTGTAGTCAATACTCACCTCCTGAACATAGCTCAACAAACTAAATCAGTGCCTAACTCTGCCCAAGAAATATAAAGAAAGGGCTCAGTAGCTGTTCTTGCTTCAAAGGAGAGTTGCTGCTGACCAGGGCAAAGGCTGCATGTTCAGAGCTTTTACGGGTGAAGTGTTTCTGATCAACTCAATGAAGTGTACACAAGAGAGACAGACAGGGACAGGGTCATTTAAGGTTCTCTGGTAACTGAGCTGTCTAAAGAGGCAAGCTTATTTTAGGCAAGCACAAGCTTACAGAAGACAGAGTCACTTCTAGCAGTGGAAAACAGAATAAGCAATGGCAGTCATAAGGGAATTGCAGTGATAGTGAACTTATTTCTGAAAGTATAGGAAAAAAAGCCTTGACAATGGATCATGGAAATGTGGTACAGGGGTAAAAAATGGAATTTTTTTTAACCTATAAAAACTAAAGTCACAAAACTTGCAGGGAAATTGATAGAACTTAAAAAAAAAAGCTACACAGATAAGGCAGGCGCAGAAAGTTAACTGCTGTGTGCCATTTCTCAAATGTGGCTCCTTACTTCAAATATTTATAGTTATGGGTTTAATCTGGAGTACCTGTGAGAGCACAGAAACAAGAAGAGGGCCCTGGGTGGGAAATTCCTCAAGTAAGGGAGATGGCATGACATAGGGCAAGAGTAGGAGAGAGGAGGACCAGATATGTGAAAAAAGGTTAAGAAGGGTAAGAGGGGAGGGTGGGGAAGTGAGATGGGAGGGTGGGTGAGAGGAGAAGGGAGGGTGGGGGAATTGAAATGGGAGGGTGTGTGACGTGAGAGGGAAGGGTGGGGAAGTGAGATGGGAGGGTGGGGGAAGTGAGATGGGAGGGTGGGTGAGGTGAGAGGGGAGGGTGGGGGAAGTGATATGGGAAGGTGGGGGAAATGAGATGGGAGGGTGGGGGAAGTGAGAGGGGAGGGTGGGTGAGGTGAGAGGGTTAACCAACACTAACAATCTATGAGACAGTCTATGAGACTATGATTTGGGAAATAAGTTAATTTCAATTAAGAAATCCAGTAGGCCTAAGAAGAACATTGCAAACTGTTAAAAATATATAAAAAGAAATCTAAAATAATGGGTGGAGATATGCACACTAGACAGAAACGTTTGTTATTAAATGATTCATACTCTTTCCAAATCAGTATACATGTTATAAATAATTCAATCAAATTTCCAATGCTGATTATAGAAGTTCAACCTGATTATAAAATTTATAAGCTGGGCGTGGGTGCGCATGCCTTTAATCCCAGCACTCGGGAGGCAGAGGCAGGCATATTTCTGAGTTCGAGGCCAGCCTGGTCTACAGAGTGAGTTCCAGGACAGCCAAGGCTATACAGAAAAACCATGTCTCAAAAATAAAAACATAAAAAAATTATATAAACCACCCAGCAGCAGTTGATGAAATTCTGAAGAAAAGGTAAATTCATGGAAGTGTATTTACCCTAAATAAAAATGGAAGTGCTGTCCTCAGTGGGTCTCTTCTCAGCATCAGACTGAAACAGATGCAGATACCCATAGCCAACCTTTGTAAGGAGGTCAGCAACACTTATGGAAGGGAGGGGGGATTGAAGACCCTGAAGGGCATATAAACCCCATAGAAAGACCAACAGAGCCAACTAACCCAGAGTTCTGGGAACTCTCAGAGTCTGAACACCAACCAAAGAACATTCATAGGCTGGAATGAGTCACTCCTGGCCCCCAGTATGTAGAGAGAGCTCAGTCATCCTGGCTACCTTGTCTGGTCTCAGTGTGAGAGGATGAGCCTAATTTGGCAGAGACTTGATGCACCATGGTGGCGGGGGATACACAGGGGATGTCCCATCCTCTCAGAGAAGCAGGGGAGAGGAGATTGGAGGAGGGGTTAGGGAATATGTTAGGGAGGGTCTGGAAGGAGGAACTGTATTTAGGATGTAAATTAACTAATTAATTAAAAAAGAAAGGGTTATAACTATTATGAAACTGGGAGGTGAACAAAGGAAGGGAGACACAGTTGGCAATGTGCTGGCTGCCAGTGTGTAAGGACTTGGGGTATATCCTAGTATCTACATTAAAAGCAGGAACAAGTATTCCTTGTAATCCCAGCTGGGGAAGTAAGCAGAACAGACAGTTCTTCAGGGGTCGCTGGCCAGGCAGCCTAACCTAACCTGATGACTCAGAATCCAAGTTGTATGGCACCTGAAACTGAAGACTGAGATTGTCAGATTGTCTCCTGGCACACACACACACACACACACACACACACACACACACACACGAACAGGTACTACAGAGCCACACAAAGTGCTAGGAAGCAAGTCAACAACTTTGGTGGTTTGAATAGGAATAGCTCCCAAAGACTCATGTGTTTAAATGAGTGACCCATAGGGAGTGGCACTATTAGGAGGTGTGGCTTTGATAAAAGAGGTGTGGTCTTGTGGGTGGAAACATGTCATTGAGTGGGTAGGCTCTGAAACCCCAAATGCTCAAGCTATGGTTGGTATTACACAGTAGCTTGCTGTCTGCAGATTAGGATGTAGAACTTTCAGCTCGTCCAGTACCTGCTTCATGACATGATGATAATGGACTAAATCCCGGAAACTGTAAGACAGTCCCAATGAAATGTTCTGTTGTTGTTTTTCTGGGTTTTTTGTTGTGTGTATGTGTGTATGTGCCTTTCCTTTTCCTTTCTTTTTTTATTTTTTATAAGAGTTGCCATAGTCATGGTGTTTCAGCATTGCAATAAAACCCTAACGTACACTGTCAATTTTACCATGTCATAAGGCTACAGAGATGGGTAAAGGGATTGAAGAATTGTTCCATACAATCCTACATATGTTTATCTAATGAAGGATGGGACTTGAAACAATGATGCTAAGTGAGGCAATCCAGACCCAGAAAGACAAACATGATATGCAACTTATAAGCAGAAATAAGCTGTAAAGTTAACAGGTAAATTATACTTCAATCCACAGATCCCAACAGGCTAAGTCACAAGGAGGGCTCTAGGGGATGCATGGATCTCCCTGGAGAGAGAAAACAGAATGGATTTTACAGGTATACTCAGGGAAGTAGGAGATGGCAACAGGAGAGATTGGATCAGGAAGGGGGGGAAAGGAGGAAGGGAGTATGGGACAAGATGATTGGAGTTGGAGACGTGTAGGGGTTCATGTGGTAACAGTGCAGTGGAAACCCCTGTAATTTTTTAGGGTGTCCTTTTAAAGGACTCCTAGTAATGGAGGACATGGAACCATCTCTATAACCAGGCAAGGCTCCCAGTGGTGGGATTGGGACACCAACCCAGCCATAAAACCTTTGACCCACACCTGCCCTACCAGCCAGATGTGTGGAGTCAATGGTGACTCAGAGCTTGTGGGAGTGGCCAACCACTTAAGTGGTCTAACTTAAAGCAAAGCCATGAGAGGAAGCCTATGTCCCCAAACTGCCTGGACAGCCATGAATAAGAATCTAGATGGCTCAGAGTCCAAGTGTAGAACCAAACATGACTAACTGAGGGGGAAAAGATCAATGAAGTGATTCCTAATGATACCCTGCTATACTCATAAGACCAGTGCCCAGCCCTGTCTTCAACAGTGAGGCTTTCTCCAGCAGCTTATGATAGCAAATGCAGTGACCCACAACCAATCAATAGGCAGAGCTTGGGAAACCTTGAAGAAGAGTGGGAGGAAGGGTTGTACGATCCAGGGGTTCAAGGACATCAGGAGAGCATAGCCCTCAGAATCAATAAAGCATGACCCATAGGAGTTCACAGAGACTAAAGAGACAATCATGGAGCCTGTTGGGTCTGTGCTAGGTCCTCTGCATGCATGTGTGCTTGTTTAGCTTAAGGTGTGTGTAAGAGTCCTAACAGTGGGAGCAGGAATGTCTTTGACTCTTTTCCCTGCTCTTGGAACCCTTTTCCCTCTTACTGGGTTGTCTTGCCCAGCCTTTATATGAGGGTTTGTGGCTAGCCTTTTTGAATCTTGTACTATGGTCAGTTGATATCACTGGGAGGGCTACTTTTTTTCTGGAGGGAAATGGATCTGGAGGAAAGGGAAAGTTGTTGGAGACTGGAAGGAACAGGGGCAGGGAGCTGTGGTCAGGATGTTTTGTATGAGATAAGAATATATCATAGAAGAAAAGGTAAATACATACTTGATAAAATTATATAACAGTTTATTGGGATAAACAGAATTTTTAGACTCTCCAAAAAATGGTGTCCATTGTAATTTGTTATTTGTAAAGAACAAATTAAGAAAAAGTGGATTGATATCCTGTTTAATATTTAAATATTTCTTTCAGAATTTTGTACAGGGATGCTATTCATCTCTTCCAGATCAATCTCCTTTCCCTATATACCTGACTTAGATCAATCTCCTTTCCCTACATACCTGACTTAGTGTTCTCTTTTTTATTTCATCCATTAATTCCAATTTGTGCTGTATATCTACATATTTTTGGATATGTGGACTTCCACAGGAGTATGGTAGTCTTAGAAGGGTCTATACTCTTAAAGGAAACTGACTTTCTCCCAATATTTGTCATAACAATAGCTCACCAGCTAGAAGTGGTACTTCATTTCCATCTACCCTCTCCATGTAAGGATTTTTTTTTATTGCATGTGCTTGTGCATGCTAACCTAACTCTAAGTTCATATGGGTAGCTGCCATGCTGTGTTTACAGGATTGTTCCCTTGCATTTATTCTGTCTCTAGCAGTCTTCAGCTCTGGCTATTCAGTTTTTTCTTCCTCTCTGACACAAAAGTCTCAGTGCCTCAGGAAGTGAGGATGTGATTAGATTTCCAATTTAGTATTTCATATTTTATATTCAAGCAGGTAGAGACAGGAACCATCATCTCTACTTGCTAGCTTCCATACAGCTGAAAGGTGTTAGCCATAATAACAGAGGGGGGAGATAATGATCAGTCTCACCCAGCTGTGAGGCCTATAAACTATGAAAACCGCTGGCTGGGTAAGACATGCCCACTGCTGCAGTATTAGCACCAATGTGAAGGATGTAACCAACCCCTTCTGATTGGACTTAAGTCCCACTGTACAAGATGAAATCTACACACTCATCATTGTAGAGCCAAGAACCTGAGGTTTCATGCATCATAGGCCCCAAGAGAGAAGCAACTATTAATATGCTGCTAAAGGACACAGTATTAAGCCAACTGTTACTGATTTATCTTTAAAGCACCCCTCATCAGAGAAGCTTCTACTCATAGTAGAAGGTATTTAATACATGTCCCCACAGCTTGCTTGAGTACAGAGATGCAATTTTATTCTTAAAAGACTCTATTTAGGAGAGAACCCAAAATTTAAATATAAAATTATAAAAATAACAGAGACTGTGTGAGAAATAAGCCTGTTACACTAGAAATGGATTCCTTAATGATGGCACAAAGTGGCAGAAACCGCAAAAGAAATGACTGAAAAGCATAACCATCTAAAAGGTTCTATCCAGTACTCGTCTCCACAAAGTATAACGAAAACCCAGAGATACTTAACCAAAAAGCTACAAAATAAGGACTCTCACATATAAGGAAGCCATAGGATGGCCAATGGTAACTTAATGAGGGGGGTAAATAAGCAAAAGAGTAGAAGAGAAAACAACTCATGCCTCAGTAGGGGCTAGAAATTAGAATATTGCAATGACATTTTTGTCTTGAAGAATCCACCAATACCCAGATGTTAAAGACTCACCAATTCATTCAGGGGGCGTAGATTTTTATCTATAGAGACAACCCGAAATTTAACTGGAAAAAGAGAGAGAGAGAGAGAGAGAGAGAGAGAGAATTTACTAGTGAGGTCCATGTTTAGGATGGTGTCTTAATTCCTTTCCCACTGTGGAGCTTCATACCTGACTGTCCTGGCTTGTACACGGGCTTATCTGTCTGGACAAAGACAACACTTTCTTTGTTCCTCACAAACACCGCTTTCCTTTTGCTGAATTTGTGTGTTGGTCCTTTGATGTCCACGTAGAGAAACTCCACCTCATCAGAAGAAGATAATCTAGGGATCTGAGAACAACAGGAACAAGAGACCCTTCACCATTTGACTCTCGGCACTTCTTGGATTACCTCACTAACCTTCTTTCCTTCCACCTCATAGGGAAGAGATGGAGGGTCCACCAGTTTCTGTTTAAGGATTACATGGAGGAAAAAACAGTGTCAGGGAAAAAATAATGAAAAAAAATACAACATTTGGTGTAAGTCTAAGAAATAAAAGAAAATAAACTCTAACTGTGGAACTGAGGTTGAGAGAATGGCAATATATTACTGGTTACAGGAATTATGTCTTGAGGATCGGTCCCAAAGAAGAAACCCAGTCCTTATTCAGGATATCAGGTCTATCCATACGAGATGTGGTCCTAATTAGCTGGAGTGCTGTTTGAAAGTTTATTAACACACTATCAGGGAATACTATGAATTGGCAAACCCTTTCTTTCTCTAGGCAGTAGGCTTTTTTTTTTGAGGCAATTTAATGGAAAAGTAGTGAATACAGAAGTATGGTCTCTTCTTATTTTGTAGTGGGATGATCTATCCTATTTGTTTATTGGGTAAATGTTCTAAATTTCTATTGTTTCAGTTAACTGATATTCTTCTAGATTAACTATTTTAGAAATATATATGGATATTTTTTATATATATATATATATATATATATATATATATATATATATATATATATATTCACAATATGTTCATAAATATAAAATAAATCAGGACAGGTATATAGTACTCACAATGAAGGAAACACATTGGAACAAGTCCTTGTCAACTACAAGCTCATTGAACAGGTTTCTCCTTCCCGATTGAGATTCCAAGGAAGCTGTGATGGTCACTGTCTCATTCAGATGGTATAGATGGAGGCATATTTTCTCAGGGGTCTCAGTGTAAAGTTGAGAAGGGACCAGTATCATATACTTCCTGGAACGGAAGGAGTTTTGGCCAGCTGATGAAAAGTGTATAACTGGAGTTTCACCAAAGTAACCATTACCATTCATATTTGGACAGCTTGAGATGGCAGGTTGACAGTGTGGCAGATGTCACTGGTTGCCACATAGAAGAGTGGCAAGACAGTTATCAGTCATTACCTTCAGCAGTTACACCTGCTGCAGCCGTATCAAAGGGCATGTACTGCCTTTACTAAGCTGCCAGAGTTCAAGTTCTAGAAAGTTTTTATTTTTAAATGAAAATATGAGAGGAATAATTATTGTTTTCATAAAAAATCATCATGAGTGCTTTTCATTAGAATTATAAATTCCTTTTTAAAATTATTTATCTATTTTATGTATAAGAGGACACTGTAACTGTCTTCAGACATGCCAGAAGAGGACATTGCATCACATTAAAGATGTTTTTGAGCCACCATATGGTTGCTGGGAATTGAACTCAGGACCTCTGGAAGAACAGTCAGTGCTCTTAACTACTGAGCCATCTCTCCAGCACCCATTTTTAATTCTAAAAATATAACTCATTGCCCCATTTTTATTTTTGGGTACTCTTCAACCTAAGATTTATAATGTGACAGTGAAATTCCAACTTGCATAATTCACCTATGCTGTACTTGGGCAAATGTCAAAGGCTATCTGTAGGAATCAGTCTCTTCTTTTTCCTAGAATTAGAGCTTTTTCTCCCCCCAAATCTAGCTTGCCACTGCTATATCACAGTATGTAAAAATATCAATAACTTGCTTTTAATTTTTAGCACCTTAAATATGTTTTTCTGATCTCATATACAAAAAAAGTCACTCAACCATATAATCCTAATTATATGGTTATTTTTGACATCAAATAAGTTCTCCTGGTAGTTTAATCCTAGTTCTTTGAGCTTAACAAATGTATTGTTTTAGGACACAAACATCCACAGAGTTCTGATGTGCCTGAAGTCTTATCTTTCTCAAGGTTACACCATTGACTACACATTTCCAACCAAGAATGTCAACAATCTAAATACTTACTTTTCAAAGTGGTTACATAGTTTCAACACTAGAGAATGTCTCTGACCATTGGGATTTGAGGTACTACTGGCTCAGTAATAAGAGGAAAGTTATTCTAAATCACACCACACCTCAGTTTAGTAACAATGATTGCTTTAGAGTTGGAAAAATGATTATCCAGAATCATGTAATACTAAAGTTGAAGCACACATATACAATTATTTGCTAGTTATAAAGCAAAAAAATTTAAGGAGGTTTTTAGGGGAAGGGACTATAGAAGGAAATGGATTGCTTTTTTGATTAGAGGAGAGAATATATGAAGAAGGCTTTGGAGGTACTCACAAGTCTCCATTGAGTGAAGAAGCAGAAGGCAGGAAGGCAAGAAGAACTAAAAAAAGGCACAGCTGAGCCCAGGTGTTCTTCCACATGGTGTGGTAAGAAAGGACAGGAGGACAGGGCTTATGGTGTCCCTCTCCTTAACACTGTTTCCAGAGTCCTCTACAGCCAGCTTATTTATGAGTCCTCTCTGAAAACAAAACGCACTGCCCAAGGTGTTTAAATAGCAAAATAGAATATTTGCTCTCTGTTAATGTCACTGTGTTCAGTGGTGGCTTGAGTATAACTCAAATAAATTACAACAGTCTGAGGAAAGGTGCCAAAGCAGCTGTAGATGGCGTTGGTTAAGGGTCAAGGCCACAGAATTTGACTCATCTGAACTAGAGCAGACTTTTTCAGTCTTAACGACCAGTAAATCTTTGCATTAGGTGGCTATGCTCTGACTATATGGCATTTGCCACCTAACTGCTTTTACTCACTTAGAATCTGGTAGGACTCTCTGGGAATGTGTGTTTCTCTCCTTCCTCATTTGAGTATCACCAGAGTAGTCCAAGTTGCAGATTTTAAGTTCTGTCTCTGATCGTTCAAGTATCTTCTTTTATGGGTCTTGTGTATGAAAAGGGGACTGTGGATACTGGATAAGCTAAAAAAAATCTCATGTATTACAAGCCACTGTGCCTAATTCTTTGTTAGAACAGAAGTCTACAGGTCTCATCTAGAAGCATGCTTGTCTATCTCTACAGTTTGCTAGGAGGCCCAGTATTACTGTCCCACTAACGCTGTTTGCTTCAAATGTTGAGGGATCTGTATTTGGGATGCAGCTTGGATCTTCTGGAAGGATATTAAGGTATGAGTTGGGAACCACATTAGAATTTCTAGTCTAGATCATAGGGCTATTTATTTTTGCAAAGATCTAGTGATATTTGCTAGAGAGGGAGGCATAGCATAAACTGAATCAATTATAATGTAGAGGCATTGAGGAAAGAGAAAGGACATGTTAGCAGGAGTGTGCTGTTAGCATGGAAGAGATAAAAAAGAAAGAAAACTTATGTCTGACATGGTGATGCACCTCTTTAAACCCCAAAATAAGGAGGCAGAGGCAGGCATATCTCTGTGAGTTCAAGGACAGCCTGTTCTACAAAGCCAGTCCAGGACAGCCAGGGCTTGCACATAGAAAAACCCTAGTTTGAAAAAAAACAAACCAACACAAAACTTCAGTATTTCACTGATGGACCTCTGAACCCCAATTAATCAATAGTAGACTATTGCTAGTTGCAGACTTGTTGGTTAACTCAAGTTCAGGGAATCCAGGTGTGGGAGAAACAGGACATGCATAAGATTTATTGTGCATTTTAGTGCTTCAAGTCATGTTTGAGGATCCTAATACTTATAAGAAACAAAAACAACAGTGGGAAAAATACACAAGGGAGTTTTGTATTTTAACTTAGCTTTAAAAGTTGTAACTTTAATATCAATAATAGATATTCTGGCTGAATTAGATGCAGGGATGAACATGTCCAGAGCCAAGCAATGGCCTCATAGCATAGGAGACTTAGTTCCTAGGAAGTTGTCAGGAAGTAGCCTGGATAAATGAATGACATTCATAGTCCCTCTTGAGACCTCTTCTATCAGGGAGTAATTTTTCTCATATTTCATAAAATTAGGTAACCTTTGACATGAGGATGGATAGGCAGATATATTACAGTTTTTCTGCTTACATGCTATGCAGACGAACTAACCTTATTCCTCATCCTACCCTTGTGACAGAAATTTGATAACTATAGTCATCCTGAGTTTATCATCTCTTCCACTTCCATGTCCTCAACCCTTGTGAGCCAGTGTCTGAAAACCTTCCATTGTTAGCAGGGTTTCCCAAGACAAGTTGCTCATTGACAGAACACCCTCTACACCATGGTGCACTGAATTGGGTCATAACTTCATGTTCACACTGACATACTTTGGGAGAGTTAGTGGATGAAAGACATTGACACTGAAATTCGCACCTGTTTGAGCCAGTTGCCACAGAGCTATGCCATGGTATGTTTGACTGGTTGCTACCATGGTCTGACTTTTTCACATATGGCAGACCACTGATTTTGTGTGTTCTATCTCTCAGTGCAGATTGTGAGGTGTGCTTGGAATTTGTCTTTTATTTTTACTACGACATAGGCTCATGGTTTATCCCCCTTTGGGCCTGTGAGGTAAATATGAGTCATCCAGCATAGGTGTGGGAAGCCAACCATGGGTTCTCTGCTGGAGGAGATCCATAAAATCTCTTCTTAGAGGAAGTAACTGGAGCACAAGGATCTCTTTTCATACCTTCTTAAGATGGTGTAGGCTTCTCAACCTGGGGGTTGGAATCCCCTTCAGGGATCAGTGACCCTTTTACAGGGGTCATTTAAGTCTGTTGGAAAATACATTTTGATTACTAACAATAACAACATTAGAGTTATGAAGTTGAATCAAAAATAATTTTATAGTTGGGGGTCACCACAATATTAGGATCTGTACTAAAGGGCCACAATATTAGGAAGATTGAGAACTCAGTCCTAAGACGTTCATAGAGAGACAAATCTGCAATACTTGGGGAAGTTTTCTGGAGTGTCTACATGAGAAGGGAAACATCAGATTTAGTTCTGCTCTCTAAAATGCAAGCAGATTACAAAAGGGTAAGAATTCAACATCAGAAGCTAATAGGATGCTTCCATAAGGGGGTCCTCTTCAAAGTCTCCAGACAATATAGGGGAGCTGGATGTAAATGACTTCCTTGGACATATAAGATTTTAATACTTTTAACTCTAGTTGGTGAAGCTCTTTGGGAATGATTAGGAGGTTTTGCCTGGTTGGAGGAGATGTTTTAGTGGGAGATGGGCCAATTAAGAAAAGGCTATTCCCAGTGAATTCGATCTATCTATCTATCTATCTATCTATCTATCTATCTATCTATCTACTATCTCATACTTCAGGATCAGAGGTGAGTTCTCAGCACTTCTTTAGAATCAGACTTCTCTGCTTGTTGCCATGTTCTCCTCAATGATGGTTACAGACTCAAATTTTTTTGACTAGGAGCCTCAAAATTTAATGATTCCCTTATAAATTACCCTGATGGTGTTATTTTTGACCTGGCCATAGATTATAAATTATAAAAGAAGGAATGGCCCTCACCTGTAAGTGGATAGTGGAAGGGAGATAATCCAGGGCATCACAGAACCAAGATTCAAGTCCTTATTATAATTACCTGCTGTACTATGACAGTCTTGAGGAGTGGGTGGAACAGACTACTTTATCAACTGGCTATAGGTATAAGATGTAGCCAAGGATGTGAATTCGATAAACACTGATAAGTTGTTACAAATGACCTAATTCACATTGACCACAGCCAGCTGTCTGTAGACAAAACAAATATGTTGGGGTTACATAAAGTCCAGCCTTCAGAAACTCATCTTGTGATCCCCACTGATTATAACCCTGCACTTCCTGTCAGCTGGGCAGCCTTTGCTGACTCAGAGAGCTTCTCCCTACCTGAAAGTTAGTAAGATGAACATAGTAGAGTTCTAATCAGCAAGGTTCCACATCATACTCCTTGCTGATATCCACAGCTGCCAGAGCCAGCCAGCCTGTCAACATGGAAACCAGGACTAGGAGACTTATGATGATAATAGGAAAGGCAGAAAGACGATGCAAGAGACAGATATGGGATTGCCACTTGTCAAAACCAGGCCAGCGAGCAAGCGAGTGTTATTTTCTCAGTGTCTGTAAAAGGGAAGCAACACAAAGCATGACCATGCATGCAGGAAGATAAACAATGGCCATAACTCCTTATGTGGTGAGTTTATAGTTCACAGTATGTATGTTTGACTGAGGCCATTTCCTTCAGGCTATGACAGCCTCTCAAGGATGTATGTGTAAGTGAAGGAACTTGGCAGGGTATAATGTAAACATGTCTTAATTAAAAACAAAGACAAATGTCTGCAGACTCATTCATAATCAATCACAAGCAAGAAGTCAGCCAAAGTTAACTCCATAAGTGCTCCCTCTCCACAACATCATGACAAGGTTTCCTCTTAATCTTGACTTCAAGGTGGACACTGGCTATAAGTAGTTCTGAGGATGGTGGTCTTGTTGGGGTGGTGATGTTCTACATCCCTGTCACGTCCTACTTACCTATCTACCATGAACAGAACAGTCTTCTAATTTGAGTCAAAGTCAAAGAATTCCCTCAGTAGGAAATGAACTTATATCTGTGTAAACCTTTGGATGGGGGAAGAAGTTCACAGGACTTGGAGAAGATAAAAGTCACAGATCGTGCCAGATCAGTCCAGGAATGTATAAAGCAGAAAGAGGAAGAGGCTTCTGGGAAGAATGTATCTTCTCTTCTCTACAGTCATATCCTGCCTCAGTACCTCAAGACAGGAACAGATTTCCCAGAGAGCATCCAATTGGTGCAACTTGGTATAAGCTGGAACCCAGCAAGAAGATACACTCTTCTCTGTCTGAGTACACATGCACTCCACAGCTCTCCTCTCTAAGGGAAGATTATTCTTGTTCCTGCTTGTTCATGGCCCCTGTCTCCACCCAGCATGGTCATTATTTTCTTCTCAGATCCCTCACTCACATTTTCTATGGGAAAACTCTCCCCCTTCCCTTAACTTCCTACCCTTTACTCCCCCCTCTCTTATTTTACACCTTTCCTTCTCTCTTCCCTCAATTCCCCTAATCCCCCACTAGTGCTGGGGGAACCATGAACTTATGCAGTGAGAGATAGTAACTCAACCTCTTCAGGGATAGGAGAGGTAGAGAGCTTGTACTCCGGTTTCTGGGGGGATGTCTAACAGGTTAAAGTGGGTTTTGGGGTACACAGACTCCTCAATTTCTGACCTAGCTTACTTCTGTGGCTGTACCTGGTCAAACACAGACCTGTGGTTTAAGAACCACGGACCTGTGCCTCTTCTTCAACCCCTGTATGGAGACACAATTGAAGGCCTCTTAGTGACTTTGACATAGGTAGGACTTAGCACTGGGCTACTCTGATGTCCAATAGCCCTGCTGTACCAAGGCCTCCCTTCTGAACCTGTAATCTGTTCACCAAGCCTTTTCCCCTCCTCCTTCCCTCTATCCCCAGTCCTTGGTCACATCCTCTGCTGTATGTTTCTGGATCAACTTCACCATAATCCTATAAGTGGGATTCAATGGGAAATCTCCTTCTAGGGTCACACACATCTTATGGTTCATGTCCTTATAAATGGTACAGCCTGTTGGTGAAAAAGAGCCTTGAAAATGCAAAGTTCAAATTCACAAATGAATGTTAGTGGCCATTCCTACACAGGTTCCCTTGGGACGCCATTTTTCATGCCCTGTTGTCCCTTACCTATGTGATGTGCCTCCTTTCTTTGGGTGGGGAGGCAACAGCATAAGCTGCCTCCTCACTCCCTTCACACCCCTTCTTCTGTTATTGGTGTGGGCTATGCATGCCTCCTCAGGCTGTTCTTTGTTAGATGTAGATGATTGTGATAGATGCTTAAGGATATTTGTTAATTGGTATTTTCATAATCAGTGTTCTCATCCTGGGGATGTTCCAAGCAGTATTCATTAGTACATGTTCTCTTACTGAACTGTAGTTCAGTTCAATTCATGTCTTTAGTTGTTTGGATGCTATCAGTTATGTCAGCATCATCCTGTGTTTCTAGGATCCCATGGCAGTTTGTATATTCCAGGAACCACAATACATCAAGGGATGTGTGACTGATTGTGATGGTGCTCCCAGTCTCCTCAATCTCAGCCTTCTATACCCTTGTCCCTTGGGGCTTAGCTCAAATCCGAAGTGGTGTCCTCTAGGTAGGAGAGGAGGTCTTTGGATATGTCATTATATGAAATAGATGTCTTTGCATTCACAAGATTCCTCTGTGGGTCAGAACTCCAAGGTGAGCCGATATCAAGTACGTTGTATAAATCAGGTGATCTGAACCTAAAAGAGCCCTTGCTACTTATTTTCTTCACTTATTTCCTATCCTTTGTTGTCATCAGATGCCATGATTGTGGGCAGGGAAGGCTGACTCCATCCCCCCCATTAAGAGAAAGAGGGATAGTTAGAGGACATGCAAGGCCCTTGTTTAAATGTATCTTTTGAAGATGCCCTATTCCCCCAAGGAAGTATCCACTAACTTTTTCTGGTGGAAGATAATTTTTTTGTTAAATGGCCATGACATCATTAAAGCTATTTGTTCTTCCAGTTATAGTGGCATGTAGCTAAAGAAATACATAGCATCCACAATGGTGGAGATGGATCACTTGGAAAGTTTTTTCTGAGTGCTAGTGGCAAATTTGCATCACACAGATCTATACATGGAAATTCCACCTCCAATTTCTCTACCCTGTAGATAAGAAATGACACTACTACAAGATGCTAGAAGAAAAAAAAAGCAATAAAGTAAAAGCAGGCCTAGGAAACAAGTTTATGCCTATCAGTTTCTATATCATGAAAATCACACATATCTCAAGCATCCTAATGATACATCTTGTGTTCAGAGATTTAAAAAAACAAAACACCCAACCCAAATCCCAAAGCAATTATGCAAAGTGTAAGTAAGATCAGAGCTGTAAATAAGCAGACATATATAAGATGCAACAAAGATCACAGAAACAAAGACATGGAAATTTGATAAGACAAACAAATCTGGCAAACCCTTGGTGTAAATCACTCAGAAGACACAAATTATTAAAATGGGAGACACAGAAGAGACAAGTTAGAATCCATTGGAACCCTAACAGCTATGAGGCAAACTTGTATTCCAGAGTGTTGACAATCCTGAAAGAAAGTTATTTCTCACTTCACAAAACAGACACCAGAAAAACTAATCAGAGGTTATCTAATAGGAACCACCAGCTGCCATTCCACTTCTAATCCATGGGTGTGATGATAAATTCTGGATGTTACAAAATATGTGAAGAGATCAATAGAGGGACAAAATGGAAAGAGGTGATATAATCTCCTCTGACAAAGAAAGCCTAGACCAACGGATTGAGGGATCTGACCTAGTAGCTGTAAAGTGTCATGAAGAATGTTCAAACTTCTTCACCAAAGGGATAAGGAAAGATCATTCTAAACAACCTACAAAGCCAGTATTACTCTGGTGTAGGAACCATAACAATACATGCACATATGTGCATGTACACACCCATACACACACATATATATGCACATACCAATATCCTTACACATTCACATGTACATCTGTTAGGAGATTACTTGGTAGTTCAACACATGATAGAAGTGCTGTTTCATGTTCATGTTAGCTTTCGCATGGAATCTTAGGATAATTCCACACACAAAGTCGTCAAGAGCAAGCATATAAGGAGGTCAAGGGAAGAGGCCCATGTTCAGCCACAAAAAATGAAATTTTGTCTTTTTCTGAAATGTAAAATGGACTAGAGTTGTTCGTCTACAACATGCCAGTTCCAGAGAAAGGTGAGCATAAGGAGAGCCCTGGGTATGTAGCTGGAACCTTAGCAAAAAGGAGAGGCTTTCAGGCCCATGCCAGGGCCCTCTGCAATGTTATAGAGCAGAATATCGTCCAAATTCACTATGTAAATATATAGAAGTGTCACAGGAAAATTCTTTACCAGTTTCAAATAAGAAAATGAAACCACAGGCAAACAAGGAAGACTCAAGCTGTTGAAAAAGGAAAAATTAAGAAAATTTAACATACAAGTAGAAATCAATGCTTCAAGCAAAAGAATGGAGTGTGTGACTCAAAAGGAAAAAAATAGAACACAAGAACCGAACCAACAGTGAGGAAACCTGCCCACATCAAGGTCCAAGAGATTAGGAAATCCAAAGTTTATCATTGCAAATGCTAAGGTCCAACTGATCATTGCCAATGCTAAGGTCCTACTGGCATGTTTTGTTTTTTCAAGGAGGCGTCATGGCATGATAGTTATCAGGACAGGCAAACTGTAAGCTCATCAAATTCTAGAGGATATAACAGTACAGGAGGTGTATCCAAGCGTATGCTATAATGAGAATCCTTATTGTGTACTTCTTATTACACTAATGAGGCATTTAAGAACAGAAAAATCAAATTGAAAAAGTATCAAAGCATCATGCTTGTTTAATAATAGATTTATGTGTCTAGAAAACAGGAAACTCAAAGAGAACCACAAATCAGATCAATAATGTCTGTTTTCAAGAAATCAATAATACCAAAGTCTACAAGAATCCATATCTGAGTCCAACCTCTCTGTAGCCAACCAAACAGCAGGTTCTCTGTAGTGAGAAGATAAGATCCAGCATCTCCTCACCTGACCCATTTCTGGTCTTCAATGGCAGGGGTTTGCATTTCCTCATAATGTCACCAATGAAAAGTCATAGCAAGAAATGAGTCTATCATCTTGGCTCCTCACATCCACAAAAGAATGTTTTCACTTTCTGTCTCTGAGCACCCCATTACTTTTATTGCCATGAACAAATCCCTGACAAGAAACAACATACAGAACAAAGGTTTGATTTTGGCTCAGGCTCTCAGAGAACAGGGAAAGCATGGCTGAAGTCTCAGGAATATGGTTCTGAAGTCTCAGGAAGATGGTTCTGAAGTCTCAGGAAGATGGTTCTGAAGCAGCTGCTTAAATGGGTTTGGCAAGTTTCATTGCCTCTAATGATGGAGTTATTCCTCATGGGTTCCACTGTCCTGGTGTTTAATAACTTCTCCAAACACACACTCGCAAGAGACAAGCAATTCAGAGAAAGGAAGTGGTGTGACCTCTCCCATTCAAATCTTAAGGAAGACATTTTGACCTTAATAAGAGCAGTAGTCACAAGAATGGTGAGCTCTGTGCTGATTTGGATTTGAGATGTGGTTCAAGAGTGAACATACAGGCTTCTTTAAGGCCCCTTTCTCCAGTTCTTTTCAAGAGAGGTAAAGATCATTTTAACTCAGACCCTCAAATTCTCTAATGACAAATTACTGCAGACCTCCTATTCTTTACCTATAGGCAGGAGACCTACTTCATTTTTCTTAACCTCTTAGTTTCAGGCATCAAAATGGTAGACATCAAGATGGTAACCTGTCTATGACAATGTGATGCCATAAGGAAATGTGCTGTCCCTCAAGAACCCCCAAGATATATTTTTTTCTCCTGAATAGCAGGGTATGGGAGGTCTCAAAATGATAGGGGGATTTATCACTGCAGGGACAGGTTTGGGGATGAGGTTGGGGGTAGTAACAAGCCAGTGGTTATGACCCAAATGCAAGGATAGAAGGAGGATATAGATTTACTCTGTAATATATGTTTGAGTGCTTATATTACTAATTTAAATTGTGTGATTAGTCAAAAGTGCTCACCTCAGCAGAGGTTGACATGGAAAGTAGGAATGTCTGACCATTTCCTGCCTTTTACACCTCCACACCTTGTGAAATTGTTATTAAGTCCCAATGTTGTAGAAAGACCCAAATGCTCTTTTCTGTTCAGGACATAGTGCTCTTAGAACACACCCTCTATTTAGGAGGGTATAACTGCCTTGAAGCAACTTCCACACACAATAGCTGAACCCTGGTAGACAGCTGCATGCTATCTTCTATCTTGAAATGGTCTTTTCCAGGGGCTCAGGATTTGAGCTAATTGCTTAAGACAGAATTACATCTAGAAAGCATTATATCCAAGACTGAACTTTCCCCAGTATTGATTCATTCATAGAGGCTCAGCCCTTATGAACAATCTAAATATCTCAGTTTAATCTAGCTTTTAGTATTCATTAGTTTTTTATTTAGAATTTTTTTCACTTTAGTTACAATAATTTTATATTTTCTGTATATATCACCTTACCTATTTTCCCCAACCTGCAGCACATAAACAGGATTCCCAAGGGAAGGGACCTGCAACAACAAATTTCGGATTAGGAGAAGGGAAGGAAGGTGACAAGACAAAAATCCTGTTCAAGTTTCATTTACTCTAGGGAATTGAAAGGTTTATAAAGCTGAAAACCACAAACAGTATTTGCTCAAGTTCATGTGGAAAGCAGTGTTTGGTAACACATTAACATCAAAGGAATGTCCCCATTGAATAAAGGATGTTGTTTAATAGATGATGTCCCAGGGACAGAATGGAGTCTGAGATGCCAGGAGCTTTGGGGCCCCACCAGGTTCCCCTTTTTTGTATACACAAACAAGGCATACTTAAGGTATCAGTGTCTAAATTAGCATGGTCCTATAGACTTCAAGGAGATTGTGCCTGTCTTCAGTCAGATAGGTTTCAAGCATAGTCATGCCTAGTATGGTCTTACCTATCACGGGGGGTGGTGGACCCCATCATCTTAGCAGGGTTCCTTTTCTTAGGTTACCATTCATACTGAGGGCTGATTCCTCCTCTCAGTTGCCTGTCACTGGCTAGCCAGTCCATCACACTGGAAAGGTGAAAGACCAAGCATAAGCTGGGTTGTATTAAGGGTCATTTATAAGAATGTCATCAAAATTGTTTCCCAGATCTGACATCACCAGCCTGTGGTAATGAGTCTGCAAGGTTTGGTCCTCAATTGCATCTATTTACATCTAAATAAAGGCCTTAATTTTATTTAAAAGACAAGGTCTTAGCGATAGTAGAATTAGTAAGCCAAGCATTGGGTCATGGAAGGGGCGAAGGTAGGGCAGAATTCTGTTCTAGGTATTCAACATGGGGTTCCTGATGTCTCTTCTTCCAGTACCTACAAACATCTTTCAGAATACCAAGGTCCTGTAATACTCACAGACAATAAAAACAAAAGGTGGTTGATAGACCACCATAATAGACATGCCAGATTTCAATAAATAAACACAATAGGAAAAAATAAAATCAACACAACTTCAATACAACAGTAAATACTATGGAAGAAAAAGTAATTTTAACATGACCAATCAATAACAGATTTAGAGCCTTAACACACACATTTGTTGAAATCCAGATCCTGTCCGAATTTTATCTATTGCTAACATATCATCATAGAGAACTGCAGCTAACTTTCAAATGTTTCTAAAAATATCCACAACCAACCTTCCAAAAGAAGATGGTTATTTCCAGTATTAGATTGAATTATAGACCAGTCCATGATTGAGTCAGAATAACTGGTCATATTAAAGGAAAGAGAAGAATCATCATAACTTCCCCCTTTGATCAAGTTTTTGATGGCAGTTTCCACAATCTCCATGTTCTCTGTCCCACAAGGTCTAAAAGCTTGAAGCAAGGCAGCTTGTTCAATCTGGGATAGAGGCAAGCAAAGTTGGATCAGGAACATGTGTCCAAAACAGCTTCCCAGTTACTATTGTAGGGCACTCAGAGAGCTCCCATCAGCATCATTCTTTGTCTTAGCATCAGCATGTCTCACCAATCACACTGGAAGCAAGAATGCTCCTTCAGCATCCTGGGGGAAAAAAAACCCCCAAAACATCAATTTTGCCTAAAAAGTTTACTATGCAATAGGCCAAATATAAATATTCTCCAATAACCAATTTAATTGTTTTTCAACACATTGAATAGATGTCTCATCTGGTTTTTAAGACATTGTTTCCAAAATACTTTCATGATTCTATCCTACAATTCTTTATTAATTCCACAACTGCTTCATAATAGGATGTTATAACTTTACTTAGAGATGAAGAAAAATGAATCCACATTAATATTTTCTTTTGACAAAGAATTTTTGTGGGCACTTTGGGTAACAATATGTAGAATAAAACAGTTAACACTTGATTACAGAAGCTTCCTCTACTTTCTTCAAAGCTTACATCTCCCTTGATAACATCCAACAAAGGTTTACATTCTCTTGTGGTGAGCCAATTAATATCTCCTGGAAGCTTTTGAAGATATTGTGAAATAAGTAAACCATCTTTTTTTTTTCTTGAACTTTCTGTACCACACCTTCTCTAGGATATATCTGAGGCCCAAAATATTGAAAGAGATACTGCATCTGAATCTTTTCTGGAGCAACAACTAATCATAAATTTTTAAAGCCTATTGTATAACTTACTGTAATAACAGAGAGAAAATTGTTTTTCACATAATGTAAGGCTGTTATCCATTCTTAGGTCAAAACTTTGCAATGATACTGCTTCTTGGGTTCTTTAAAATTAGCTCACTAAAAGCAAAACTTTAAAATTAGCTCACTAGATGCAAATCCTTTCTAATTATCAGGATGCAAAGGACTAATAAAAACAATCTTCCAAATCCATAATAATTCTATATGGAGTTGGCAGGCCAGATTTTAAGGCCTCTACAAGCTCCATAGCCTCACTAGCCTTGCATAAATCTTAAGTTTGAACAACATCTGGAGAGATCTGTTAAAAATGTAGTTCCAGACTGAAACTTTTTGTCCTGACCTGTAGGACATAGAACAGGGTCTTAGGACCCACCTTTGGAGAGAATGGAGGACAAGAAGCAGGATATTGGGAAGGGGAATGCCTCAGAATTGCTTTGTTTCTGGAAAGCAGCATATTGGCTAGGTAAAAAATTTAGCAGGAGGAACAGAACAGAGTGGGTTGCTAGGTACCTGTCCACAAAATCTATAGTATTTGTTCTTAACTGGGGACAGTACTTTCCTACAGAGGCCTCAACTTTTCCGACAGAAATCTCAACCAAGCTAGTTCTTTTTCCACTAAGTCCAAGATTTTCTATGTAAGCACTTATGGCTGACAAGGCAGTTAACATTCAAACAGGGTTGCTCCCAACATCTCTCCCTTCCTTTTAATATAGAAGGACTCTGGTGATTTTATTCTTTGCTAAGGTGAGGATAGAGGTCTGACCTCCAGTGACTGAAGGGGACCTTGTAATGGCTCAGGTCCTCCTGGTGTTGTCCAGTGAGGCATGGGGGCCATACCATCCCAATGTCTTTTTCTTGGAGGGGGGATAGTTTGGACATCAACCTCTATGCACTAAGGCTTGTCCCTCAGCGAACCCAGAAAAAAAATGTTTTTAGTTTTTGCTTGCGCTGCTTTCCCTCGCAGCCCAAGCAAGAACTTAGATCAGCAGTCAGAGGAGGTTCTGGGTGGCCCCTCTCTACTTGGTCCTGGGGTGGGAGTCCCCTTTCTTTGGTTGTGTGGAGATGACCTTTGGGAACACCCTGGAGGAAATAACAACCTCGTCTTGAGTCTCTTGGTCCTCCAAAGCTAACTAACTTATGATAATACACCTGGATAGGTTTTGCTGCCAAATCATCCATCTGATGTTTCACAAAATTGGTAAGACTATTAAGCGCGAAAGGACCAAGAGAAATAAGCAAAAACAATCCAACTAATGGTCCCAAAATGGAAGGGAATATGGTTGACAAACACAGAGAGGTTGAAAACCACTTTTTTTTTTTACCAGCTCCTCTTCTCTTCTCTTCTCTTCTCTTCTCTTCTCTTCTCTTCTCTTCTCTTCTCTTCTCTTCTCTTCTCTTCTCTTCTCTCCCTCTCCCTCTCCCTCTCCCTCTCCCTCTCCCTCTCCCTCTCCTTCCTCCCCTCTTTCTCTGTCTTTTATTCTAGGCCTTCTCTTACTTTTTCATGCTTTATTTTTTCACAATTTTTTAATATGTATTTTTTTCATTTACATGCTATCCCAAAAGTTCCCTATACCCTCCCCCCACCTTTCTCCCCTACCCACCCACTCCCACTTCTTGGCCCTGGCATTCCCCTGTACTGGGGCATATAAAGTTTGTAAGACATAGGGTCCTCTCTTCCCAATGTTGGCCGAATAGGCCATCTTCTGCTACATATGCAGCCAGAGACACAAGGTCTGGGGGTACTGGTTAGTTCATATTGTTGTTCCACCTATAAGGTTGCAGATCCCTTCAGCTCCTTGGGTACTTTCTCTAGCTCCTCCATTGGGGGCCCTGTGTTCCATCCTATAGCTGACTGTGAGCATCCACTTCTGTATTTGCCAGGCACTGTCTTATTTACAAGATTTTTATTTATAAAAGCAACACTCTTCCCTAAGAGCTGCACACAGCCCTCCCTGCTGTAAAAAGAGTAAATCAAATCGATGAAGGTCTTAGAACTGGCACAAACAACATCATTTCATTCTGAGACGACCACCCAAGTATAATTCCAAGGGAGATATCTATAGTTAGGAGGTTTGGGTGGAGGCAGTTGAAGGTTGGTGGTCATTGTGGTCAGCAACAGGATCAGGAGTATCCTTGTTTGGAGAAGCATCTGGAAAGGAAATAAGATTTGTCCCAAGAGGNTTTTTTTTTTTTTTTTTTTTTGTCATAAATGCAAGCAGACTCTCGTCCCCATATAATGACAGAATCTGGTCTTTTCCATTGTCTAGTGAGGGTATCTCTCCAACACACTAATGTGTGAGAATCTTGTGACTTAGGATGCCACAGGCAGTCAGCTGCTGATCTGCCTTCATTATCCAGGGACAAGAAGTTAAGAACAAAGAGAACATGATTGAGCCTGTTTCAGGTTGTCAAGGGGAATAAGCATCTGTAACTTCAGTCAACTGCTGAAGCATATTTTTTAGAGTCTGATGGGCTCATTCTACGATGTCCTGGCCCTGAGGATTATAGGGAACTCCAGTGACATGTTTAATGTCAAACTGAGAACAAAACTTGAAACTTGGTTTCTATATAACCAGGGCCACGGTCAATTTTAATAATCTGTGGTTTTCCCATGGCAGCCATGCACTATAAAGTATATATTATCACATCACATGATACCTCTCCAGAAAGGGGAGACAGATATATAATTCCACTATAGGTATCACCTGTAACATGCACATATTTTAACCTTCCAAAGGAAGGAAAATGTGTAACATCCATCTGCCATCTTTCATTAGGAGCGAGTCCCCTGGAGCTAACTCCCAGGGGAGGAACCGGCAGCAGAGTGGCACATCTACCACAGGACTTAATAATTTCACTTGCTTGATCTCTAAAACTCTTAAACATTTGGCATAAGATAGAAGTGTTTAAATTATGCAAAGCATAAGCCCATTTAGCCAAATCTATGGAGTCATGTAAAGTGGGGAATGCTGTGTGAGTGGCCCCGTGGGCTAAGGCATTTGCATGTGACAGAGGACCACCCAGGCCAGAATGGACTCTCAAATGTCCCACAAAAAATGACACTGTCCTTTTAATGATTAGGGATTGAATCTCCACAAATAATTTGGAAACAGTGGAAGCATGCTTAATATATGGTACTGTCTCTAAAACAGCAATAGAATGAGCCATGTCAGCACTGTCCTATACAAATTAAATGGGGTCATTGGTAACATTTTAAAAACCTGAAGAACTGCAAACAATTCCACCAGCTAGGCAGAGGATTATAGTGACTGCACTGAAGTAACCTATTCTTGTAGAACATAGGCAGCTTTGTGTCTTGAGGAACCCATCTGTAAACACCAAGGTGCCTTCAAGGAGTGGCGTTTTGGAGGTAACTTTGGGGAAAACCAAGAAATGCATCTTAACAAATTGTATAAGGGGATCATTAAGAAGCCCCAGAGGCAGAGTCAAAGGGAGGGAGGGACCTTTGGATTGGCTCAGCCAGTTAGCAGTGGAGAAGGATGCTTACAGAGCAGGGGTTTTAAATTTCAGAACACTCAAGAATCTCAGAATAGCTGCTAAAAATCAGGAAGACTCTAAAAGCAATACATAGGGGCCCAGATAGCTTTGCAAACAATTCCCCCTGGTGACATCTATTACCCTATGCAGGGGATACACAGCTAGCCCTGGAACTTACTGCCATCATAAAAGGCAGCAGAAAAGAAATCCACAATATTCAAATGAATATCATTCAGGTCAGACACGGACGGACCTGGAGCAACTGACACAGCCTGCACAGAACACTTCTCAGGAAGACACATTGCTCTGGTGAAGCAGCACCTGTAGGTGTACATGGGAGGCAAGAGCAAGGGGGAAGGTGTTAGATCAAGCCATTCGGCCTCTAGTAACTGGAGAAAAATGGGGGAGATCTGTGACACCATCAGCCACAGAAGGCTGAGCGGGCAAAGATTCCTCTCTTAAAGGAGACAAGAGACAGTATACCAGTTGCTAGATTAGCTGAAGGAAGACAGTAGACAGATTCTTTAAAAAACTGCTCTTCCAGTGATGGCAGCCATGGAGGAAGGGCAGGGGTGGATTCCTTAAGAAACCGCTCTCCCTCAGACACTAAATGCTGGAGATATGGCCATTCAGGGGTGATTCTAAGACTGTCATTAATGAGGAACCAGTAGCTAAAGGCAGTAACAGGTACCTTTATAGGTCCAAATGCTTCATAATAATCTTTGAAAGAATCACCAACTCTGCACCAGTGTTACTCATCAATTGTCCACTCTTGGGGGAACCATGTCTCCTACAAAATCTGAAAATTTTATTAAATCATTTTTCTCAACCCTATTTTCTCATGATTTGAATGACTCCTTGAGCCCTATCACAGAAAAACGGACTGCTTAGAAAATACTTGTCCCACGTCTTACCGTATTTCCCCTAAGATCTGTGCCACTTTATTTTTTCCTTCTGGACTGTCTCACCACAGGTTGGACCATAGCATCACGTTGAACCACAGTCACTCTCTCATGCTTCTCAAGATGACTGGGTAGGCATACCCTCCAATGATGAGAAGCATTCTCTCCTCTCTGATCTTCTTGGGTCCCTGTTTGGGTGCCAGTTTACCCCAAACAAGAGTAAAGTCAAACAGGTTATGAGGAACCACCAGTGTAGAGAATGAGGGACAAGAAACACAAAGAACAGACAGTAAGTCTGATTGATCAAGCTGACAAATTTTATTTTTCCCAGGCAGGTTTTATACCCATGGAAGCAAGATATGGGGTGGGGGATGACAGAAAATTGTTTTGTTTCTCGAGGAACACACATGTTCCCAAAAGTAGGACAGTAGCTAGGTAAAAAGTTCAGCAGGAGGAACAGAGCAGAGTGGGTTGCTAGGTACCTGTCCACAAGATCTATTGCTATTTGTTTTTAACTGGGGGTAGTACTTTTCTACAGAGACATCAACTTTTCCCACAGAAATCTCAACAAAGCTAGTATTTTTCCACTAAGGCCAAGATTTTGTAAGTAAGCTCTTATAACTCACAAGGCAGTTAACATTCAAACAGGGTCATTCCCATCAACTTTTAAAGTGGAATTTGCAAGACAAGGGCAGTGCCACATAAACCTTGCTGAGGCTGCTTTTAGCTTTGCATTAACTCAAATGTAAGTATTTGTTAATCTGAGCCTATTGTCTAAGGAAAAGGCCAAATATTACCCCTCTTGAGGTGAGGACAGGTTCCAGGGGAGTGATTCTACTGTTTGTCTATGTCTTTATTTATTTATTTTTTGGACAATCTTTCCTAAAATGATTTATGACCTATACTTACAACTTTCCTTATCATCTCAGTGCTGTTAAAGCATTGTTTATACTGTAGTCCTCTGCAAGGAAGCAGCCATAGCCAGAATCAGATTGTGTGAGGGTCCAATTTCTGCACAATGAGGAATGTATCTAGATAAGTTTGTCTTTGCTTTGTATAGCCAGATGTCCAAAAGGTAGATTAGCGTTCTCATTAAGACAGTTATGTAACAAAAGGAATTCCTGCTTCAGGGTCTTCAAAAATTCTACTAGCTGCCTTTTGGTTGCTGTTGTTTTGTTTTTTTTTTGTTGTTTGTTTGTTTGTTTGTTGTTGTTTTTGTAGTCTAGCCACAATTTTCTGAAACATCTCATCAGGAACTTGTTTTATCTTTAGGGAATGAAGTGACAAGGACTTCCCTTGTCTGAAGGTGGGAAATGGTCTGTCCTGCAGACTGTGTCCTCATCCTGTGGTTAGGAATATTAATTAGCCTCTCCCTCTAGAGGGGCAAGTGTTTCATGATCTTCTCAAACTTCCTGAACTGATCATTTCAATCTAAAAATTATGAGCCTGTCATCCAACTATAACCTGCAGCCAATGGAACACTAGCAGTTTAACTATAATTTTTAAGTTTCTCTTGTAACACCAGAGTACAATCACAATTTTGGGAAGCAAAACCAAATTTAAACAGTTTGAAAAATCTATTCTCTTTAAAAATCAACACCAAAAGCATTACACTCACAATACAAAGTTAAGTGTCTCCCTACTTTTGAACTGCAGTTAGTGAGCCTGGGACATTCTGAGATGGTGGCCCCACATGCCAGAACTTTGGAAAACAAATCTAAGCATCTAACAGTCCACTCTCTCCAAAACCACCAAATGAATTGTCTCCATGTTAAAAAGTTTGGCTGCCCATTCCTGAACACAAACAGAAGACGGTGCAGCCTCTAATACCTGAAAGAGACACTGCACTAAATCCTATCTTTTAAAAGTCTGGTTTCTAGGATAAGAATTACATAAAATGTTATCCAATTTAAGTGTATTTTTAGAGACACGTTTTCTTGGGTTGGCTCATGCCACATGTTGTAGTTCTGAATTACTCCAACCCAGAGTTACCAGTTTTAAGCTAACTTTCTGTTACCATATTTATCTAATTTTTGGAATATAGTAATATAGTCCCTAAAATGTAATAATTTTTAAATAAAAATTATATTCAGATCTTCATGGTTTGTATATATGAACAAATATGGGTTATTAAATATTGACCATATATTCCACAACCTTATTCAATTGCTTAACTGTTCCATAATCATCTCTGTTAAATCCACTAGACTGTCAACACACATGAGCTTGCCATCTGAGGAGAACGCTTCTCCTTCCCCAGGTACATGCCTTTTCTCTTCCTACCTTGCTTCCTACCTAAGTCTTCTAATGGGAGTTTGAGTATGAGTGGAAAAAATGATGTTTGTCTGTTCCCAGTCTTTGGGAAAAGCTCCTAGGTTCTCTCATTAAGTATGATGTTGCTTTAGGATATTTATCATTTGTGAATGTCTAGTCCTAGTTTGTTGAAAGTTTTTCCAATAAATTGACATTCAGGTGTTTTGAAAATTTTGCTGTACCAATATATTTTTAAAAATTTTTATTTATTGATGTTTCTTTTTTTATATTTACATTTCAAATGTTATCCCCTTTCTTGGTTTCCCCTACAAAACACCCTATCCTCTCTTCTCTCTGCTCACCAACTCACCCACTCCTGCTTCCTGGCTGTGGCATTAACCTACACTGGGGCATAGAGCCTTCACAAGACCAAGGGCCTCTGCTACCATTGATGACTGACAAGTCTATCCTCTGCTACATATGTGGCTGGAGCCATGGGTCTCTCCATTTGGTTGGTGGCTTAGTTCCTGGGAGCTTCAGGGGTACTGGTTGGTTCATATTGTTGTTTGTTCTATGGGATTGCAAACCCCTTCAGCTCCTTGGGTCCTTTCTCTAGTTCTTCCATTGTGGACCATGTGTTCAGTCCAATGGTTGGCTGAGAACATCCACCTCTGTATTTGTCAGGCACTGATAGAGGCCCTCAGGAGATAGCTCTATTAAGCTCCTGTCAGCAAGCACCTACTGACATATATATTAGTGTCTGGGTTTGGTGACTGTATATGGGATGGATCCCCAGGTGGGACAGTCTCTGGATGGCCTTTCCTCTACTCTCTGCTCTACACTTTGTCTCTGTAACTCCTTCCATGCATCTTTTATTCCCTCTCCCAAGGAGGACCAAAGTATCCATACTTTGGTCTTCCTTCTCCTTGAGCTTCATGTGATCTGTGAATTGTATCTTGGGTATTCTGAGCTTCTGGCCTAATATCCACTTATCAGTGAATGAACACCATGTGTGTTCTTTTGTGATTGAGTTACCTCACTCAGGATGATATTTTCTAGTTCCATCCATTTGCCTAAAACTTTCATAAATTCATTGTTTTTACCAGCTGAGTAGTACTCCTTTGTGTAAATGGACCACCTTTTATGTATCCATTCCTCTGTTGAGGGACATTTGTGTTCTTTCCAGCTTCTGGCTATTATAAATAAGGCTGCTATGAATATAGTGGAGCATGTGTCCTTATTACATTTTGGAGCATCTTCTGGGTGTATGCCCCGGAATTGTATAGCTTGGTCCTCATGTAATACTATGTTCAATTTTCTGAGGAACAGTCAAACTGATTTCCAAAGTGGTTGTAACAGTTTGCAATCCTAACCAGCAATGGAGGAGTGTTCCACTTTATCCACATCCTTCCCAGCTTGTGCCCTCAATGGAGTTTTGATCTTAGCCATTCTGACTGGAGTGAGATGGAATCTTAGGAGTGCTTTGATTTGCATTTCCATGATGAGTGAGGATATTGAACATTTCTTTAGGTGCTTCTCAGCCATTCAGTATTCCTCACTTGAGAAGTCTTTGTTTAGCTTTGTACCCCATTTTTAAAAGGGTATTTTATGTATCCATTCCTCTGTTGAGGGACATCTGGGTTCTTTCCAGCTTCTGGCTATTATAAATAAGGCTGCTATGAACATAGTGGAGCATGTGTCCTTTTTACCAGTTGGAACATCTTCTGGGTATATGCCCAGGAGAGGTATTGCTGGATCCTCTGGTAGATTGTTTTTCTTTGATGAGTTTGAAGTGTCCTCACATAACTTTATTGATGACTTTTTGTTGCAAGTCGATTTTATCCAATATTAGAATAGCTACTACCACTTGTTCCTTGGGATCATTTGCTTGGAAATTTTTTTCCAGCCCTTTACTCTGAGGTAGAGTTTGTCTTTGACACTGAGGTGCTTTTCCTGTATGCAGCAAAATGCTGGGTCCTGTTTACATATCTAGTCTGTTATTCTATGTCTTTTTATTGGAGAATTGAATTCACTGATGTTAAGATATTAAGAAATAGTGATTGTTGCTCCCTGTTATTATTGATGTTATTTTTATGTTTCTGTGGTTATCTTCCTTTTGGTTTTGTTGAAGGAAAATTTCTGTCTTGCTTCTTCTAGGGTTTAGTTTTTCTCCTTGTGTTGGCGTTTTCCATCTATTATCCTTTGTAGTGCTGGGTTTGTGGAAAGATATTGTGTACATTTGGTTTTGTCATGGATTACTTTGGTTTCTCCATCTCTGGTAATTGAGAGTTTTGCTGGGTATAATAGTCTGGGTTGGTTTTTGTTTTCTAAATGAGATCTACCCAGGATCTTCTAGAGTTCATCATCTCTGGTGAGAAGTCTAGTAAAATTGTGATTGGTCTGCCTTTACATGTTACTTAACCTTTTTCCCTTAGTGCTTTTAATATTCTTTCTTTGTTTAGTGCATTTGGTGTTTTGATTATGATGTGATGGGAGGAATTTTTTTTTAATTAGATATTTTCTTTATTTACATTTCAAATGCTATCCCGAAAGTTCCCTATACCCTACCCCCTGCCCTTCTCCCTACTCACCCACTCCCACATTCTTGGCCCAGGGGCATATAAAGTTTGCAAAACCTAGGGGCCTCTCTTCCCAATGATGGCCGAATAGGCCATCTTCTGCTACATATGCAGCTAGAGACATGAGCTCTGGGGGTACTGCTTAGTTCATATTGTTGTTCCACCTATAGGGTTGCAGACCCCTTCAGCTCCTTGGGTACTTTCTCTAGCTCCTCCATTGGGGGCCCTGTGTTATATCCTATAGCTGATTGTGAGCATCCACTTCTGTATTTGCCAAGCACTGGCATAGCCTCATACGAGACAGCTATATTACGGTCCCTTCAGCAAAATCTTGCTGGCATATGCAATAGTGTCTGGGTTGGGTGGCTGATTATGGGATGGATACCCAGATGGGGTAGTCTCTGGATAGTCCATCCTTTCATCTTAGGTCCAAACTTCATCTCTGTAAGTCCTTTCATAGGTATTTTGTTCTCTCTTCTAAGGAGGAATGAAGTATCCATGCATTGGTCTTCCTTCTTCTTGATTTTCTTGTTTTGAAAATTGTATCTTGGGTATTCTAAGTTTCTGGGCTAATATCCACTTACCAGTGAGTACATATCTAGTGACTTCTTTTGTGATTGGGTTACCTCACTCAGGATGATATCCTCCAGATAATACATTTGCTCAAGAATTTCATAAATTTATTGTTTTTAATAGCTGAGTAGTACTCCACTGTTTAAAGGTACCACATTTTTGTATCCATTCCTCTGTTGAAAGACATCTGGGTTCTTTCCAGCTTCTGGCTATTATAAATAAGGCTGCTATGAACATAGTGGAGCATGTGTACTTATTACCAGTTGGAACATATTCTGGGTTTATGCCCAGGAGAGGTATTG
>CACVCL010020588.1:0-80404 GCA_902729485.2 Mus minutoides | reverse complement strand
ACTTCAGTTGGATTCAATTTCGATTCACTTCCATAGTAGGTAAACCAGTTGGAAGTTCTGTGTTACAAGCCATTTACATTTTTCCACTTTCTCTTTAGTATAAGAAATGATATGATATGATCTCAAGGGTTCATGAATAGCCCTAAGTAGGATCTGGATCTTTCTCTCAGCCACTCGAGCTTGTTGGTTATGAACACTCATGGTGCAGCTTTTAGTTTCGAGATAGACCTTTCTCCGTGCCATTTTGGTTTTCAGTTGGGTGCTACCCCAGTACACTCAGTGGAGAGTGAAAGCTAACCTTTCCACTGAACTCAGCAAAATGGACAACTTTGCCTGGACAGATGGCAATGTGCACTGGCGTGTGGAATCTGTTTCCATGTCAGTGGGCATCGTGGGCTTTGCGGGAGAAGTTTCAGAGAGATTAGAAAATTAAATGTGAAGCAATCCGCTGTGCCCTGTTAGTTTATGAGCTGTCTCTGAGAAAAGAATTTGTTAGCCATCATGTTGAATAAAACATCAGGCAGAAAAGGAATTTTAAAAATGACCACATCTTCCAGCCTTGTGTCTGCCAATACTCAGCTGCATATTTCTCTGGACTTTAGCTTTCTCTTACAGAGAACAAAAGTTTCATTTGATATTAACACTTCAGAGTCAATTTCTCAGACTCTTATCTCTTCAAGATCTATACTTACGAGTGCTGTACCAAGACTGAGAACTCACTGGAAATATCTGAAAGCCTAGCAAGAGGTCACTGTGTCACCCAGCATTTCTGAATTTTATTTGATGACGGAACATCCTTTGGTTCAAATGCTAGGGTACGCTTCAGATCATTGTTTAAATAATGTCCAAAGTTATCTTTTTCTGAATTTTATGGCTATTTATATTTGCTCATGAGTGTAACATTTAGTTCATATTTTATCATTTAAAAATTTTACTCATTTTAAAATGTCTTTTTTATCAGAAATTAATGAAAATGGCACTGAGATTTAAAAAAACATCTGTAGTACTCACATCCTATAATTATACTCTTTTGCCTGGTAAACTTTATTTTTAATATTTTTCATGTTTCACTTAACTGACTTTTTTCAAATGCATATTCCTTATAGTCACTAATTTTGTCATTTAATCTTTGAGTGGAAAAAGTATACAAAGTCCAGTAAATAGCCTTTAAATTTAGAGATAAAAGTTGAAATTTATTATTCTTTTGCTGACTTTACTGGATTTTATTTTATGCAAGTGATTAGTATTGTCCAAACACTAAAGCAAAGCAAGATCATCTCTACTTAACACTCCAGACAAATCACATTGATGCTTGGGCTATTTGTAAAGTGCACACGGTGAAGCTAGGAAGGAATTGAGGAGTTAATGACATATTATATAGCATAAAAGGTGTCACCAAATCACAGGATTCCCTGTAGTTACAAGGTAAGAACAAGAAAAACATTTAGACACAT
This sequence comes from Mus minutoides, assembly GCA_902729485.2. NCBI lineage: Eukaryota > Metazoa > Chordata > Mammalia > Rodentia > Muridae > Mus > Mus minutoides. Next base: position 78,950 of record CACVCL010020588.1, on the reverse strand, counting down.
AAATCATACCAGATGTCATATAACTGTGTTACCTTAAAATGCTTCCAGCAAAAACTTGGCTGCTAGCATTCTGTGGTAGGCTCATCATCAAAGGCTTGCCTGCTTGCCAAATCAGCTTTGACACAGTGATTCCTTTAGTGCTGTGTGGTCTTCTCTAGGCTCTTAACTACTGTACACCTGCTCTCCAAAGCTGACCAACTAATTATTCTGCAATAGATCACAAACAGACAAAGCATACCCAATTATGCTTGTATTTGTGTTTCAGAAAATGCTTGTTTTCAATTTGAGGGTTAAAACCTGCCAAATATGTTCTTAAATTGTACTTAACAGTCAGTATAATTCTAAACTTCTCCTAGATCCCAATAATACCAATAGCTAGCTTTATTGAGGACTCACTATATCCTGCTTTACATGCTGATAGTTTCCTATATATGTTATCCTGTAATTGTCAAGGCCATACTGAGGTTGCTTTACAGATAAAAACAACTAAGGTTAAGTCATACAGCTGGTGACAAAATTACAAGTTAACTATTTCTTATCTAACCAAATCTCTACAGATACTGTATTGCTATTTGTAAGTTTCTATTGCTAGGGAAAAAACAACTTTCAGCACTTCTTCCCAAAATGCCAAATACATTTTTCTGTCATTTGATTCTTTCCTCTTTTTTCACTTAGGAGATTCAATTTAGGAAGTAGTAGCATCAACTTTAACAATAAATCCAATATATATATATACACACACATATATACATACACACACAGACACACAGACACAGACACACACACACACAGACACACACACACACACACACACACATATATATATATATATATATATATATACACATATACACATGACAATAAGAGGCATTTTGTTAAATTAAAGAATCAATATTCAAGTAACTCAAACTTACCTTTCCCTTTCATTTCTTTCACATGGAGCATATTTGTAATAAAACACGTTGAATACATTCTTTAACTATACTTTTCAATAATTCACAGTCTATAATTACCCATGTGATTTTAAAACATACACGCATATGATTTTACCTCTGAATGTTTAGTGAAATTTCAGTACAAGTTGATGCGAGCATATTTCCCACTGGTGCTGAGCAACAATACAGTTGCTCTATAGTTTGGTTAAGGACAACATGGTAGACTTGAATATTATATATCTACCCCACATCTTTTCATGCATATGATGTGAAATAGAATTGGTTTATGGGTTTATTTTTAAATAACATTTAGGTAGAAAAACAAAATTGATATTTGCAATGTTTGCACAAAGGGGAGAGTCTAAAGTAAATCCTAGCGTGCTAGAAATATCCCTCTAATAAATTCCAGGAAAAACAGGGGGAAAAGATAAGAATTCAGGACAGCATCCAAGACTACAATGATGATCTAGGACAGTAAATAGAGTTAAGCTATGATAGACTTCAGCTGGCAGAACACCCAGATCTTAGTTTATAAAAAAAGACAGCTAAAGTATGTGTGAAAAATTTACTGATCTACCATCAAAAAGTAGTACATCTATTTAACTAATATGTAAGAATAAATTCTCAGACCACTAAAAAAGGGCACTAAATGTTATCCAGTTAATTTCAAACTTACTCCCCTATTAAGGGCAAGCACAGCAATTCCAAGAAGTGCTATAAAGTTGTAATATGAGTTAGTGGAAAGAAAAATATATTGGTGTGCTTGTATGTATGTATGTATGTATGTATGTATGTATGTACATATGCATGAATGACTGGGGCAGGGAGGAAGAGCGTACAGAGCACTGCTTTGGTTCCTGTTTGTTGGCCATCCAACTTTGTTGGAATCATCAGATATGTATTGCAGGAAAACGATAGTAAAATACAGCAGACCCACAGACAGTGAATGTGTGTGATGACAAACACGCACAAAGATGCTTTCTTCAGTTGTAAACTTGAGACTGGACATCATACAAAGGTAATAACAATTCATGTCACTTTATAGCTGGTGAGCAACTAGCCTGGCCAGTACTAGCCATGATAAATGGAGAAAAAATTAGGGCACCCTAGCGTTCATGAAAAGATGTTAAGAAGTGTTAAATGCAGTGAAAGAATTAAATACTGAAGTGCAAATAAAGAACATATCTGAAAATTATCCCAGTAATAATCATGTAAAAATTAATTCACTGATAGCCCTGTTTGGAAACTGCAGGGAGATATATTGTTAAAAACAGGAAATGTTAAAAAGCAAGAAAAGTTTACATTGTAAAATAATAGGAAATGACAGTATTAAAGAAAATGAATGGATAAATAAAAACAAGAGGTTAGAAGACATAGTGTAAATATAGATGAACAAACCAAACGCACATGGAAGGAAAAGAGGAAATATTTTCTTCATTTTTATTGATTATTTTATTTATTATATTTTAAATGTTTCCAGTTTCCCCTTATCAAACCCCCTCCCCTCCCCCTGATTCTATGATGGTACTCTCCCACCCACCCATTCCTGGGGCATTGACCCTCCACAGGACCAAGGGCTTCCCCTCCCATGGGTGCCAAAAGCTGGTTCTTGAGAAAATCAACAAGGCAGATAAACCATTAGCCAGACTAACCACAAATAAAATCAGAAATGAAAAAAGGAGGCATAACAACAAAAACTGAAGAAATCCGAGAAATTATTACATCCTACTACAAAAACCTATACTCAACAAAACTGAAAAATCTAGATGAAATGGATTTCTAGACAGATACCAGGTACTAAAGTTAAAGGATCAGATAAATCATCTAAACAGTCCCATAAATCCTAAAGAAATAGAAGCAGTCATTAAAAGTCTCCTAACCAAAAAAGCCCAGAACAAATGGTTTTAGTGTAGAATTTTATCGTACCACCAAAGAATACCCTTCAAATAATTCCACAAAATGGAAACAGAAGGAACACTAATTTGTTCTATGAAGCCACAGTTACACTGATACATAAACCACACAAAGATCCAACAAAGAACGAGAACTTCAGACCAATTTCCCTTAGGAATATTGATGCAAAAATACTCAATAAAATTCTCGCAAACCAAGTCCAAGAACACATCAAAACTATCATTCACCATGATCAAGTAGGCTTTATCCCCAGGCATGTAGTGATGTTTCATTATACAGAAATCCATCAATGAAATCCACTATATAAACAAACTCATTAGATGCCTTTGACAAAATATACCCCTTCATTTTAAAAGTCTTGAAAAGATCAGGAATTCAAGGCCCATACCTAAATATAATAAAAGCAATATGCAGCAAACCAATGGAAATAGGTGTTTTTCTGTGGCTATAACTGGAACTATAACTCTCTGTCTCATGCACACACAACACATGTGCATCCACACATGCAGGCACACATATATGTGTGTGCATATTCACACATGTATGTACATGTTAGTGTATAATGTAAGTTAGATTATAAAATAATATGCCTTCCTCTATGTTTCCCAAACATACTTGATATTATTTCCCTTTCTCTCTGCCTCTGCATTACCCTACTTTTTCTTCCAGTTAAAATCCTCTCCCCCATACACATTTCCCCTTTTCCTCCATCATAGAACTTAAGGTCTACCATTCTCCTCTTTAGAGCTCTTTCTTCCCTCTCTCCTCTCATGGTCCCCTTCTACATTCCTGAATTCTGTCGCTACTTCATCTTATATATTCAAATGTAAAGATTTAGAGCCATGATCCCCAAATCACATTGAATGTGTAGCTTTTGTCTTACTGGGTCTCATTTGTTTTCCATAATTTTCTCCAGTTCCATAAATTTACCTTCCAATTTCATGACTTTTTTTCCATGTGAATCAAACCCCATTGTGTAAATCTGCCCCATTTTTATTATCCATCTATCATTTGAAGGCATTTTGACTGCTTCCACTTCCTAGCTATTATGAACAGAGTGCCAATGAGCATGATTGAGCTTCTGTCTCAGAGGTAGGACATACAGTCCTATGGCATATTATGGTACCATACCTATGGTATATTATGGTATTTCTTTGACTCCAAATACTTTTTGTGTTAGTGTCTAATGTTGTATTTTTGTTTTAATGGTTCAATTATTATTGTATTCATAAATGTTTGGTTATTGTAACTGATGTTATCTCTGCACTATTGAATCATCCAAGCGTAAAAAGAGTCAAGGGAAGTTAGGTTGGTGATATGAACAGAGGGATGAGCACAGATTATACATTACTTTGAAGCCATTGTAGTATCTTTATCATGTAATACTTCCCATACTCTCCCTCCACATTAACTGTGACTTCCTAGCTCCAGAAATTACTCTGTTGTACAAATCTGAAATTATGTCAACTGTATCATCTATAAGCTGCCCAGAGGACTCTATACTAATTTAGATATGACCACTTCTACTTCCACAATCATAGTTATGTCCCTGGAATTCCCTTGAACTTGTTTTGTGATCTTGTATCTAACTATCAGACTAGAAAAGGTCACAGATATTTATGCATTGATTTCATTTTCTTTCTGCTTCCTTATTTTGTTCCTTATACGTAGGTAACAATCTGTTAAGCAAGTAAACAGCCTGTTAGTGATTCCTTACAATTTCTAGCTAGCAATTGTAAATGGTTTTTAAAATAAGCTCTCCCTAATGCTGGAATTAGAAGACTCTGCTAAGTCTTTGTCAAGGAGTTTTGCCTCCTCTAAATTTAGTTTTAAAATATAAGCACTTTGACTTGTATTCATTAGGAATTTGCCAACTGGCAAATGGTAGACCTGTTATGCTAAAAAAGAATGTTTGAGTATTTTGATCTGGAGTAGAGACAGCTGTTTCAATTACATGGTGATTCACAAACCTGGAAAGACTCAGAGGAAGTCCAGCCTCGCAGAAAACCTTACTGTATATCACAGGTTTTCCTTAGCCAGGAAGATGCTCTGAAATCAACCAGGAGCTCCAAGACTGTAAAACAATACTTTCAATCACAGAGAAGATAGTAGAGCCATTTTTCCTTTTAACTCTCTACCCTTATTATCTGACACAGTAATGTTAAAAACCCGTTTTCCATTGATTTCTTCATCTGTAAGAAAGGTTTGTCTCAAGGAGCAAATCGACTAACAGAGGAAAACCGCCCTGGAAAGGGGACGCATTCCACAGATGTGTGAATTAACACGAGGCCCCTTGGTCATGCAGACTTTATATGCCCCAGTACAGGGGAACGCCAGGGCCAAGAAGTGGGAGCGGGTGGGTAGGGGAGCAGGGCCGGGAGGGGGGAGGGTATAGGGAACTTTCTGGATAACACTTGAAATGTAAATGAAAAAAATATCTAATAAAAGTTGGAAAAAGAAAACGAAACAAACAAAAACACAGACACAGCAGAAGTGCCGAGGAAGACCCCAGAGACTAGAAGCAAGAGCAGGTGCCCCAGGAATCCAACAACCCGGGACTCAGCTTCACCAGCAGATGCTCAGCAGAAGAGCCAAATATTTCCTGTCTAGTCTGCCCTTTCCCTGAGAACCAGCAGTATAAGACTGGTGACATTTTAGAGTGAATTCCTAGAAGAGATAAAAAAAATAATAACGAATATAACTTATCCTCCTATAAATGGGGCAGCTTCATTGCAGGGTGGTTGGTTCTTTGATTCTCCTCTGAAGTTTCAGGATGAGTCTCTAACAAGCATGATGTTTCAAGAATAATAGCAGGACATTTAGCCTGAGCTCTCCTGTACCTAAGATCACTCAGAGTCTAGACGATAGATATAAAATGTATCGTCCTAAGTACACTTTGTACCACCAAAATACCCAGCCTCCAGTCGCTTTGTTTTTTAATCTGCTTGCACAAATATAGAAAGAAGCAGAGAGATCATGGTGCAGAGGAAGAGGTTGCCTTTCCAATAGCGAGGAAATTGTCAATAATTCACAGAGATGGAGACTTCCAAAGTTGAAAAGGTCACTCTCCCAGCTGTGACAATAGCACGTGTTTGTTTCATACAGGAGCCAGGCTCAGTATGAACTCTTATATATTCTCTGTATAGATCATTTTGACCCGTGTTGCTTCTTGCTTTACAGTTATTTCCTATTCTGATGTTGTCAGTATTTATAACCTCTGAGGCAAAAATTCCAGTGTAATTTTAGTATTTTACTTTTTTTTTTTCCAAGACAGGGTTTCTCTGTGTAGCCCTGGCTGTCCTGGAACTCACGTCGTAGACCAGGCTGGCCTCGAACTGAGAAATCTGCCTGCTTTTGCCTCTCAAGTTATGGGATTAAAGGCTTGCGCCACCACTGCCTGGCTAGGAGTTTATGTTTAAAACAAGAGTTTTACTTTTCCCATCCACCTTTTGATACAGTATATAAATTACAAGGCAGCACGAGAGTTTTTACTAAGTTTTATGAAAAAGATTTTAGAATTACATGGGTTAAACTCTTCTGAGGGTAAAATGGAATTAGAAGCTCAGCAGTGATTCCTAATTACTCTTAAGGTATTCTAATAGAACCACAATCACATGTTAATTTAAGACTCACAAAAGTAGCACTAAAGGCCTTAAAACAGTGTGTATGTGTGTGTGTTGTATGTGTGTTCATTTTTGATTTTTTGATTCCTTCTGGTAAATGTCTGTTGTGAAATGGATGTTTCTGCCATATATCAGCAGCTACAAGGGGGATATTTGTTAATTAAAGGAAGTTTCTCCTTTATGTCAAATATATAAATATGTGTAATGCAAAATTGGTTATCTTGACTATCAAGCTTAGAATTAAATAGTTTGTAGAGAAAATATCTGTGTATTTTATGGATCTGTCACCTGTCAATTAGAAAGCCTATGGCCTATGGCTTAGGAAGGAAATAGAGGGCAGGGCATCTGGCAGGCAGAAAGAATTCTGGGATACAGCAAGGCACAAGAGGATCAGCTGAGGTGGGAGAATACAGACACATGGTATCTGAGCACAGGTAACCAGCCATCTGGCAGAGCATAGGTTAGAATGAATGGGTTCTAATCTTTTTTTTTTTTTCCAATTTTTTATTAGGTATTTTCTTCATTTGCATTTCAAATGCTATCCAGAAAGTCCCCCATACCCTCTGGCCCCTGCTACCCATACCCACCCACTCCCACTTCTTGGCCCTGGTGTTCCCCTGTACTGGGGAAAATATAATGTTTGCAAGACCAGGGGGCCTCTCTTCCCAATGATGGCCGACTAGGCCATCTTCTGCTACATATATGGCTAGAGACACGAGCTCTGTGGGTACTGGTTAGTTCATATTGTTCTACCTATAGGATTGGAGACCCCTTCAGCTCTTTGGGAACTTTCTCTAGCTCCTCCATTGGGGGTCCTGTGTTCCACCCAGTAGCTGACTGTGAACATCCACTTATGTGTTTGCCAGGCACTGGCATAGCCTCACAAGAGACAGCTATATCAGGGTCCTTTCAGCAAAATCTTGCTGGCATATGCAATAGTGTCTGTGGTTGGTGGCTGATTATGGGATGGATCCCCAGGTGTGGCAGTCTCTGGATGGTCCATTTCATCTCAGCTCCAAACTTTGTTTCTGTAACTCCTTCCATGGGTGTTTTGTTTCCAATTCTAAGAATGGGCAAAGTTCTAATCTTAAGTTATGATTCTAGTGAGAAAAGAGCCTAGCTATACAGCCAAGGTATTTGTAAATATATTTTATGTCTGAGTCTTATGTCTGTGAACACAGGGCTGGTGAACTTAACATAAATTAGAGTTATCTGGGAAGACGAACCTCTATTGAGAAAATGCCTCCATCAGATTTTCTGTTGGCAAGTCTATAGGGCATTTTCTTGATTGATGATTGATGTCAGAAGGCCTAAGCCCACTGTGGGCAGTGTCACCCTGGGTAGGTGGTCCTGAGTGATACAAGAAAGCAGGCCAATCTTGTTTTTATGTCTTCTACGAGTGCTTATTTGTCCTAGTAGTCATTCAGTAGAGAGTTTTTTAATCTACATGAGTTTGCATACTTACTAGAAAGTTGTTTGCTATAGCATGTAAGTTTTATTATGCTATGGTCAGATAGGAAACACAGAGTTATTTCAATCTTTATGAATTTGTTAAAACTTGTTTTGTTTCCCAGAATGTGGTCTATTTTAGCAAGCTTCTAAGTGCTGCTAAGTAGAATGTACATGCTCTCTCTCTCTCTCTCTCTCTCTCTCTCTCTCTCTCTCACACACACACACACACACACACACACACTTATATATTTGATGATGTTTGGATTAGATATTCTGTTGATACCCGTAAGTCTATTTGATATAATTTGATGCCTTTTCTGCTTATTTTTGTTCAGATAACTAGTCTGTTGCAGGGATTCTGGTACTGAAATCACTTACTATCACTACGTTGATGTTATTTTGCAGTACTCATTTCAGTAGTACACTTTGTATGGAATTTGGTGCACCAGAGTTTGGGGATGTTTATGATAGTAATATTATCTTGAAATCACCAATTATGCTCATTGTTTAATATGTGTAGCCATTAATGGCATCAGATTCCAATAACTTTGGTTGCTCAAAGTGAAATAGGATGATCAAATTGAAAAGCTTTAGATAATCCACCAAATGTTATCCTGTATTTTTACCTAATGCCTTCTGGATGGGTAAGTGAAACATTCACAATATAAATTGAAAATGCAGAAGTACCCTGGAAATTGGTGTTTTATCCTAAGATAGACTAAGATAATACAACTAGGAGAACTGTTGCACTAAGCATGCAGAAAATTAGGACATTTCTATATCACCTGTGTGTTTTTCATTATCTATCATCTAATTTCCTACCTATCCCTATCATCTATATCTATGCATCTGTCTCTCTGTCTGGCTATCTTATCTTATCTCATCTCATCTCATCTCATCTCATCTCATCTCATCTTATCTTATCTTATCTTACCTTATCTAATCTAATCTAATCTTATCTTAATCTATCTATAATCTATCATCTATCAATCTATCATATATCTTACTATAATATCTATTAATCATCTATCTATATATCTTTCTATAATTTATCATTTATTTTCTATCATCCATCTGTCATCTATCATCACTGTAATCTGTATGCCATCAGTCTATTTATCATTTATCTATTTTTCTCTAACTCCCTCCATCTCTCTCTGTCAATGCATATACATGCATGAGTATATGAGATTTCTTTTTTGCATCATGACTTTTAAGTTTCTATAGTTTCTTCTGGTTTTCTGTGGTGAGAGCATTTCCATTTCAAAACAATAACAAAAACTGAACTAAACATAACAAACACCAAAACCACTCTAATAGAAAGCATGCTTATAGAGTGTGAATAATATTTCCTTCATCAACGTATAAAAAGTTCTAGCAGGAGAGCGTAACACTCACTCATGAGGTGCTTGCTACTCAAGCCTGAGGTCTTCAGTTTGGATCCCCAGCTTCCACTTAAGAAGCCATTGCTGTCTGCGTCCTGCATTACAAGGGCTGGGAGGCAGAGACCTGAAGATCTTTAGGGGCCTGCAGTTCCTTCAGTCTAGCCAATCTGGGAGCTCCTGGTTCAGGGAGAATTCCTTTTCCTTTACCAAACAATAAGATGGACAGTGACCGAGAAAGACATCTCTGGTCTGAACATGCACACATAAAAAACCAGGTTGCTATTATACAATTGGATTGCCACTATAGTCAGCAATAATTTATTGCATATTTTATTTATTTAATAATAACATTTAATAATAATGTTTAATGATAATAATGTATTAAGTAATAATTTATTTGCTATTTCAAGTGGTAGAAGAAGGATTCTGAATGGTTTTACCATTCTGGTGAGAACATATATTCATTGTATAATGTATAGAACAAATACATGTTTAAAAACCTTAGGGTACTGTAATAATATGCATACATTTTATATTTTCATGTATCATTTAAAACAAATTTAGCCTAAATTAAAAGACATAGTGTATTTACAACTGTGTGCTAATGCTATTATCCCCATTGCTCAAAACCTTCTTTTGTTTTGTTTTACTTTTTTTATTTTTAAGATTATAATGTAATTGCACTTCTAGTTTCTCTTTCCTCTCTCCATGCCCTCCCCACACACCTCTCCTTGCTTTCTTCCAGATTCATGACCTTCTTTTCATTGTTACTGCATGCATATATGTATATACATATATATTTCTAAACATAGGTTGCTACATATATATAATGTAACTTGTATTATGTTTTTAAGGGCTGACAAATTGGAAAAGCTTTTAAATGACTTCATTATATTAAAATGGAAACAAAAGGTTCTTTTGTGAGTCTTATTCTTCCTGAGCTGAGCAAAACTAATAATGAAGGTGAAGAAATGTGATATGCAGATTATTTCATTCCATCGGAGAGAACTGTATCTGCTCTATCTTCCTGAAGTGACTCAGTGAAGAGTAGAAGGGAACCGTGGGAGATAATAATCCATTGTTTTCTTAGAGATAAAGCCATTCTATTCTGAGTGAAGGGCACATCAATTCATGTTTATACAGATGCGAAGCTGCTGTCCTGCTCTTGATCCCATCTCGATGCATTTCAATCACGCTCGCCGCTCTTCGTGGCCAGTGTGGTTGTATTTGAGAACAGGTGGTAACTTTATTCACCCAGAGAGCAATTAGATAAACAGCATGAAGACATTCAGGGTGCTGGTGCTGGCAGAAAGCAACCAAGGAAGTATGAATAACACATCTGGTGCAAGGTATGCAATCAAAAACAATAGTCATTCAGATCTGGAATAGGAATAATAAGAGTCCTTGGTGTGTCTTGAGCAAAACCCATCTGAGCATGTGGTAGCAAGAGATTTTGTTATTTTGGGTAATGGTGTTTGCATTTCTCCATTATTAGACCTCAATGGTATTTTTAGCTCGTATATACCATTGAAACACATTACAAAGAGTAATAACCCTTAACTGACAAGATTATTCATTAAATTTCACAAAACTCCAACAGAACAGCGTGCAACTTGGTGATGATACTCTCTGGGTTACCACAACCACTACTTATATGCATGTATACCTGTGTGGTAGACTTTTGCTACTTGAACTTGCTAATTAATTATCTTATAGAAAAGTACAGACTGTCTTCCTAGAGAAAAAGGGGATGAAAATTTAGTTATGGAGAGAATGTATTGGTCAAAAAGAATGTATGAATTTAAAGAACTGGGAATGAGGGTCATGAGCAAATGAAGGAGGCTGAAACTACAGACAGGAAGAGCAAGAAGTCAAGTTGTTTCCCAGACTCAACAAGGATTAGATCTGCTGATGATTTTAAAAATATCCCCTTCTAATAGCCTTCAGTCATGCTGTCTGTGATATGGTTTGTAAGATTAACATTTTAAAAGGTTAACATTTTATTTCCAGATGAAATTTCCAAGAAGCCTACAATTGAGCTGAAGAATAGTTATTATTATTATTATTGTTATTAATTATTATTATTTAATCCAAAGCCTAGGAATGACTTATGACAGCAACTAAGTTATAACCACAGAAGTGTTTATTGTATAAAATTGAACTATTACCATCACCTTGTATCTTCTAAGCTGCAAAGCTGGACTTAAGAAAATGAAAATATCAATAATAATCAAAACACTGTATTCATTGGGAGCCTGAGGGAATAGTGAAGTTCCTCCATTTGGAAAGTAGAGATTTAAAAAAAATATTTGCTTGGGATTCAAAGTTTGGACTTAATATATTAGTTCAAAAGCATTAGTTTTGCTGGATTTTGACCAACTAGACACAGGCCTGCAAGGTCTTTCAGATTTATTAAGAACATTCTGATTGAGTTACTGTTGGCTTCACTCTAGTGATGTCTGTGATAATGATCTTCTTAGTCTTGTGGAGAAGTTAAATTTGTGGTAGACATTTCCTCGTGAAATGAGACATACAACGTAAGTCTTTAATAAGAAGGAGTGTTTGTTTGTTTGTTTGTTTGTTTGTATTTCTTGGCACTTAGAAATGCGGTCCAGCTAAGTTGTCCAATACACATCTCCCTTACTTTGTCAACAAAAATTAGGCTGTCTGAGTAGTACAGGGAATCTGCACTGTGTGACACTTCTGAGCCTCACTGGATGTTGAGAAGCTCCCACTGTCTTGTGTGAACTTCAGCCTTAGAGTCACAAACTTCTTCAGTGGCTTGCTCACTACTTAGAGCTTCACTAAAGTTTTATTACCACTAAATAAATAAGAAGTCTAGTTCTAGGTTTATGTATTTAGATTGAGATTGTTGTCATTATTTATGCTGTTGTAAGATTGGGTCTACTTTTCTAAGAGGCTTGCTAGGAATTTAGTGATTTGGCCATTTCTGCATAATTTAGAACAAATCTCCTAGGTTATTAAAAATATACTGACAGAGACTTTGAAGACTTTGAGTGCTAAAATGGATGGAATAATTGTTGAATTTTAGGAATTTGATAGGTTAATTTTTGTAATTAGAATTACAAAAGCCCTTCTATTTATTTATTCATTTATTTATACATGTATTCACTTATTTCTACTTCTTATTTTTGTTATTAGCATACAAATTACAACTTTTCACTGTGAAAATTTCTAAACAAAATGTTTTTGTTGATTCTCTTCTTGCCCTTCCTCTCCTGTCCTTGCTCCACCCAACCTCCTTCCCATCTCTTCTGTGATTTCTTTTCATGTGTCTTTTCTATTCTCCCTCTTCCTGCATACCTCTTCCTTGTATACCCTTATAGTTTCCTACCTAATTTCATAGCCCGTATCCACTCTGACACTTCCTTACTTATATACTTATAAACACTAAAAGTTAAGCTACACATTTGAGAGAAAATGAGATATTCGTCTTTCTGAGTCTGACCACCTCATTTAATATATTTTCTATATCTATCCATTTCCTTGCAAATGTCCTAATTCCACTTTAAGTTGGCTTTCTAACCCGTCTGCAAATTTAGTTGAAGAGAAAATTGTGTGGTAGACTTTTGGAGTTTCCAAACCCTCTTCATTTAATGTTATCTGTGAATTATCATGCTGCTTACCTTTTTAGTGAGATACAAATTAAATTAGACTGCTCTCTTTCCTCTATCCACACCAACTTCCCCTAGGTTTTCATTATCTTCCTTTGAAGTTCAGCACTCAGCTTTTAGTCTGCCATGAAAATAAAGATACTATACCTTGGTTTTGGACTTCTCTTTAACTTTTCGTTCATATTACCTCTAAATCCTCATGCTTATTAGGAATTTTGTGATAATCATAAGTATGCAGAGTCAACCTTTTCCTAGTAATACATAGATTGTCTGTGCACACATGAACAAATTACATATGTGTGGTTTTGCTCATAATCAGTCTTGGGTAGGAAATATTTGTTACATTAGTGCTTTTTTTTCTTGTTAAGTACATTTCATGCATTCGTGAATATCACTTTCTTTTCATTTGATAAATGAAAATAATTTACTTTCAATTGTTATGGCTTTTCTTTCTTATAAGAAAACTTCCTGAGTGGGAATGGCAGGAGAGGAGACGGGGTTAAGATCAGATGTAAAGTGGATAAATAAATATTACTTTAAGAAAAAAAGGAAAATTTCTTGAAGACTCTGTGAGAGTCCTTATTTACCTCAAAACTGTGATGTGTGAAAAGATGGAAACCACAGATGAGGAGACAGCTATCGTCAGCAACTCGAGTTCCAGGAGTCAAGGAATCTAGCATGAGATCTTCCATGAAACAAACAAAGCAAAGACAGCAAGCCTGGCAAATGAGACCGGTCTGTCTAGAGAGTGTGTTCTAAAGAATGACATTCTAGATGGCCATCAAGAAATTTCAGCATACCCCAACTTTACAAAACTTCTCCTTCCTTCTGCTTATTCTCCCATATATATTGTCTTCCATGCATATCAGGTGACTGCTTTAACATCTTATTTCTCATAACTGTTAATTTTGCACAGGTGGAGGTACACACACTTCTAATGTCTTTTTCACATTTTCTCTTAGACTTCTTTGTAGTTTGTCACTTAAAAAAATGAAATCAGCTAGTGTAACTAATATTACAGTATGTATAGAGCTATCTAAGAGAACTGCATCTTAGTCCTATAAGCCAAACAATCTAAGATAGTTCTACTTGATGTAAGGACTTGTATTATTTTAGGGTTGGAGATATGGCTTGGCAGTTACTTCCAGCAAACTGAGTGCTTGATTCTCAGCACAAACATGGCAGATAATAGTCTGTAACTCAATTCCAGGAAGAGTGAGTTTATTTTCTGTCTTCTGCCAGCAAGTGGTGTACATGCCAGCAAAACATCCAGATGCATAAAAATAAATAATTGGAAAGAATTTGTGTTGTTTTTGTCACACACACACACACACACACATAGACACACACAAACACACATACACACACACACACCCTGACATAGACACACACACACACACACACCCTGACATAGAGACACACACACACACACACACACACACAGACACACACAAACACACATACACACACACACCCTGACATAGACACACACACACACACACACACACACCCTGACATAGACACACACACACACACACACACACACACACCCCTCAACATAGACACACACACACACTTACACAGACACACACATTTATATATAAAAATTATATATAAGTATATATACATTTATATATGTATATATATATAAATAAATATATACACATATACACATTTATATATGTATATACACACATACACACATATATACATACACATATATATATATATGTATATATAACATATTCTTGTCATATATGTATATGTTTTCATTCTTGTGAATGTTCAAATCTTTTGTAGTAATTTTTTCATTACTTCATATTATAGGTCCATCTTGCATGGAAGGACACTCTTAACTCACTGAAATGAGACAATTACTGTACTCTATTGCAGGGTACTTACAATATGGTGGATGTCAGCCAGGTGCCTCCACCAGGGCTGTCTGTCACCACAGTTACTGGAAACTTCTCATGTCACAATACCACACTCTTCAGGAGGATAATGATGTCCTGGCTTTAAAGATAATGTTAGTAGTGATTGATCAGGATTAGAATCTATCAAGCTGTTTACAGACTGTCCTATGAACACGGCTTTCTTAAGATTGATTGGGAAGGAAATTAGGCAACTAATAAAAGTCTCCAGGATATCCCTGTTCTCAAGTGTTTGGCATTTGCTTCCATATTTATCTTTTATTAGATGCTCTGATACAAACTTAAGATCTAGAAGATTTTAACATTTTAAAATCTTCAACTTAAAAACAACAGGTTATTTGTTTCTCAGCCCCATATTTATTCCACTCTCTAGATCAAAATGAAAAATATGATACAACACTGTATTCATGAAATATTTTATAGGTTGTTACCCTCATGTAGGGTTGATTTCTATTTTTCTGTATTTCAATAGTATAATCTTATTTTCCACTTCTATTTTTAATTCCAAAGGATTGTTTCTTACTAAACTTTTCTCAAGATAACCATCCATCTTTAATTATCATCATCACAATGGTAGCGCTTGTTTTCCCATCTAGAACATTCAACATGTCCAATACAATACTCTATGTCGAATCTTTCAATCTTCATAACTACTTTCTATGGTAGGTATCATTGTAGAAATGAAAATTCAAAACACACATAATGAGACTGAACAGTCTGCCCCTTGCTTTCAGTTGCTCTCAAGCTCCACGGGACACTGACTGATGGATGCCAAGGTTTCATTTCAAACGAAGGTTCTCAGTCTCTGTGACTATCTGGAGCCCTTATTCTTTTGCTGGTTCCTGACTTTTTCTTGCTTTGATTTTTTTCCCTGGTAGGTTTCTGTATATGTATTTAGTTTCTTCCTAGTCCCCTTCTCAGTTTAATTGTAGGTTCTTGTTCACCTCAGAAATCCCCAGGGATCATCTAGAAGCCAACAGTGAATCTGGAAGTAGCCAGGGCTCCATTTACAGGTATGTTTTTAGATGGCAAGATAACAGAGAGCTGGGAAATTAGTCATGATGAGTGTTGCTGTCAGTGGAAGGCAGGAAATTGCACTCCGTCAGTTCTGTTGATTGTAACTGCCTGTAGTTCTTACCCAGACACAAGGCAAAAATAGTGACTGATGGTATTTGATTCAACTTTTCTGGCAAACTAGTGTTGAATTCCATTGTACATGCATGCTGCAGATGAGCCGTCCTTCTTGTTAGGGGAAGGGTGGGAATAAGGTGAAAAGGCAGAAGTTCTCTTTGTGGGCTTTTCCCTCCCTCAAAACCTGGTATGATTCCCACTTGGCATATGTTGCTAACATTTGGCCTGGGTAGCTCCCACAGTGATGCCTAGTATATACAGGAAGTAAAATTCAACAGAGCGCCTTTGGCCACAACCCATGCTTCTCCAGAAGAGGAAATAAGCCATTATCCCACTCTCTACTTGCTGAACTTTGTGAGGTCAGCATGTACCCTCATCCCATGTGGTTGTTGGGAATTGAATTTTAGGACCTCTGCTAGCTCTGGTTGGCCCAGCTTGCTCCAGTAGGTCAGCCTGGCTCCCTCTAGTCAATTCCACTTGCTCAGTTCCTGCTTGATCCAGCCCAAAGATTGATTTATTTTTATACATAAGTACACTGTAGCTGACTTCAGACACACCAGAAGAGGGTGTCAGATCTCATTATGGGTGGTTGTGAGCCACCATGTAGTTGCTGGGATTTGAACTCAGGACTTTTGGAAGAGCAGCCAGTGCTCTTACCCACTGAGCCATCTCGCCAGCCCCCCAGGTAGCTCTTAAGATTAGAGAGCAATAACTTTCCTAAGTTAGGGACACTTAGACATTCATTGGTGGCTTTGCAAGACAAAAAGCAGCTCCTGAGACAGGCATGAGAAACCATCAAACTTTATTCCCTTAAAGGCATTTAAAGGTCTTTCAATAATAAAAGTAGGGACTATGAATATACAGGGTATATGTGAATTATAAACATTCCCAGTGCAGATATATAGAAATCCAGAATGACAGGCATTAAACTTGTCATCTGTTATTACATAGTAAGAGATCCAACTAAGACATGGGCCAACATTTCTGGATACTATGGCTAATATCTGTCACCTATTCTATATGGCTATCAACCTATTTCTTATGATGGTAGGCACTAGCGGCATCCAGTGGCCATCTTCTCTGTGTTGGAGCACACCACACAGCTCAATGTTACTCATGTTGTCATTGTCATTGTCACAAAGTATAGAAATATTATATTCCTTTGACAGAATGATGGGTGCAATTCAGAAACAACTTATGGAAACTTTTAGCTAAGAATCAGGAGGAGAGGAAGATCACTAGAATTAAGAAGAAGCAAAGGATGACCAGAGATAGTGTTTGTATTCTTAGCCCTTGTAGGAGTCACTTAGAAGTAGATGGAAGGGTGAAAAACCGATTCAACTGCAGGAAGGAGTGGAGGAGGTGGTAGTGGGATATTGGACTGGATAGAGAGAAGGAAGAGAAGGAAGTGGAAGAGGAAGAAGGTAAACAAAGGAGAAGAGGGTTAAGACATTACTATAGACAAATGCAACATTAAAAAAAAAAAAAAAACCTGGAGACTGTTAGCTAGTCTTCTCCTTGGAAGATACCATATCCTGAGACATCTCAGAAGATCTGGTGCACTCAGAGCATTTGGTAAGCGCCCTCCTGAAGTCCCACAACTGTCAATGGGAGCACAGTGGACTTCAGAACCCATCACCCCCAAACCCCTGCCTGCTGAATACCACTCTCTTTCTGCCTCCTCTTTTCTGCTAGGACAGACTGCTAGCTAGTCTGCTCCCTGGAAGACACCATATCCTAAGGCACCCCAGAAGATCTGCTGCACTCAGGGTAACTAAGACTACAACCTGAGGCATCCCAAGAGATCTGCTGTATACAAGGCAACTGAGCAACTGATTGCCAGCTTGTCTGTTCCCCTGAAGATACCACAGCTTAAAGGCATCCCAGGAGCTCCTCTGTACACATGGCAACAGGGCAACTGACACCTACAGCAGTCTGAAGACCTCCCAGGGCTCTTTGGCATGCAGAGCAACTGACCCAACAGACAGAAAGCCTCCCTGGAGTTTTGTTGCACACAGGAAAGCAGAAACCACCATCCATAACCCCCTTTCCCCCAAGAGAACAGCTTCAAACAGGACAAGAGCTTGACTGCTCCTCTGAAAACCCAACAGTCTGAAGGCCTCCCAGGAGATCTACTGCAGCCAGGGTAACAGATCAGCAGCTTCTCTGTCCCTCTGAAGACCTCCCAGTTGGAAGGCCCCACAGGAGATCTGCTATAGCCAGGGCAACAGGCCTACCAGGAGACATGAAGCAACCTAGGGACAAAAGAAGCTGACTCTAGATAGTCAACCAGACCAGCACACACCAGGAACAACCAGATGGCAAAAGGCAAGTACAAGACCATAAGCCAATAAACACAGGCATCATCAGAAACAAGCTCTCCCACCACAGCAAATCCCGAATATACCAACACATCTGAAAGAAAGTTGACATAAAATCCTATCTCATGAAGATACTAGAGTCCTTTAAGGAAGATATAAATAACTCACTGAAAGAAATAAAGCAAAACACAGGAAAACAGGTAGAAGCCTTTAAAGAGGAAACAAACATACAAAAAAAAATCCCTTAAAGAAATACAGGGAAACACAATCAAACAGGTGACAGAATTGCATAAAGTGGTCCAACATCTAAAAGTGGAAGTAGAAAAAAATAAAGAAAACACAAATGGAGGCAAACCTAGAAATGGAAAACCTAGGAAAGAGGTCAGAAATTACAGATACAAGTATCACCAACAGAATACAAAAGATAGAAGAGATAATCTTAGGTGTAGTGTACCATCGAAGAGATTAACACAACCGTCAAAGAAAATTCAGAACATAAAAACTTCTAACACAAAACATCGAGGAAATTCAGGACACAATGAAAAAACCAAATCTCAGAATAATTGGAATAGAGGAGAAAGAAGATTCCCAGCTCAAAGCACCTGAAAACATCTTCAACAAAATCATAGAAGAAAACTTCCCCAACCCAAAGAAAAAGATGGCCATAAATGTACAAGAAGCCTATAGAACTCCTGATAAATGGGACCAGAAAAGAAAATCCTCTCGTCACACAATAATTAAAACACTAAATGCACAGAACAAAGAAAGAATATTAAAAGCTGCAAGAAGAAAGGGCCAAGTAACATAGAAAGGTAGACCTATCAGAATTATACCAGACTTCTCAACAGAGATTATGAAAGCCAGAAGATCCACTCTAGGAGAACACAAATGCCAGCACAGGCTATTATATCCAGCAAAACTCTCAATCAACATAGACGGAGAAAACAAAAATATTCCAGGACAAAACCAAATTTAAACAGTCTCTATCTACCAATCCAGCTCTACAGAGGATCCTAGAAGAAAAACATCATCACAAGGAAGGTACCAAAACCAAAGAAAAGACAAGATATTAAACATCTCACATCAAAGCCAAAAGGAGAGAACACAAACACATAAAGCCACCTACAAAAGCAAATATAACAGGAACCAACAGTCACCTATCTTTAGTATCTTTCAATATTAATGGATTCAACACACCCATAAAAAGACATAAACTAGCAGACTGGATATGCAAACAGGATTCAGCATTTTGCCGCATATAAGAAATACACCTCAATAACAAAGACAGGCACTATCTCAAAGTAAAAGGGTGGACAACGTTTTTCCAAGCAAAGGGCCCCAAGAAACAAGCTTGAGTTGCCAGCCTAATATTAATAAAATAGACTTTCAACCAAGAATTATCAAGTGTGATGAGGAAGGACACTTCATATTCACCGAAGGGAAAATCTCAATTCTGAACATCTATGCCCCAAATGCAAGGGCACACACATTCATAAAAGAAACTTTGTTAAAGCTTAAAACACACATTGAAACCCACACAATAATAGTGGCAGACTTCAACACCCCACTCTCATCATTGAAACGGAAACTAAACAGTGACATAGTGAAACTAATAGAGGTTATGAACCAAAGAGATTTAACAGATATCTATAGAACATTTCACCCTTAAACAAAAGAATACACCTTCTTCTCAGCATCGCATGGTACCTTCTCCAAAATTATATAGTTAGTCACAAAACAACTTTCCACCAATACAAGAAGATTGAAATAATCCCATGCATACTATCAGATCACTATGGCCTAAGGCTGGTGTTCAATAACAGCAAAAACAACAGAAAGCCCATATACACTAAGAAACTGAACAACTCTACTCAATGATAACTTGGTCAGGGAAGAGAGAGAGAAAGAAAGAAAGAAAGAAAGAAAGAAAGAAAGAAAGAAAGAAAGAAAGAAAGAAAGAAAGAAAGGAAGGAAGGAAGGAAGGAAGAAAGGAAGGAAGGAAGGAAGGAAGGAAGAAAGGAAGAAAGGAAGAAAGGAAGAAAGGAAGAAAGGAAGAAAGGAAGAAAGAAAGGAAGGAAGGAAGAAAGGAAGAAAGGAAGGAAGGAAGAAAGGAAGGAAGAAAAGAAGAAAGGAAGAAAGGAAGAAAAGAAGAAAGGAAGAAAGGAAGAAAGGAAGAAAGGAAGAAAGGAAGAAAGAAAGAAAGAAAGAAAGAAAGAAAGAAAGAAAGAAAGAAATTAAAGACTTCCTGAAATGTAATGAAAATGTTTACACATCATACTGAAACTTATGGGACACAATGAAAGCAGTGCTAAGAGGAAAATTCATAGCACTAAGTGCCCTGGCAATCTTAAAGTAGCAACTTAACAGCACACCTGAGAGCTCTAGAACAAAGAGTAGCAAACTCCCCCAAGAGGAGTAGATGGTAGAAAATCGTCAAAATTCAGGGCCAAAATCAACCGAATAGAAAAAAGAGAACAATAGAAAGAATCAACAAAAATGAAAGCTGGTTCTTTTAGAGAATCAACAAGATAGATAAACCCCTAGCCATACTAACTAATGAGCACAGAGGCAGTATCCAAATTAATAAAATCAGAAATGAAAAGGGAGACATAACAACAGAACCAGAGAAAATCCAAAAATTCATCATATCCTTCTACAAAAGCCTCTACTCAACGAAACTGGAAAATCTAGATGAAATGAATGATTTTCTACACAGATGCCATGTACCAAAGATAAATCAAAGGAAGGTAAACTGTCTAAATAGACCCAAATCCCACAAGGAAATAGAAGGAGTCATTAAAAACTTCCCAACCAATAAAAGCCAAGGACCAGATGGATTTAGTGCAGAATTCTACTGGACCTTCAAAGAAGACCTGATACCAATATTCGTCAAACTATTCCATAAAATAGAAATAGAAGGACCACTACCTAATTCATTCTATGAAGCCACAATTACTCTAACACCTAAACCACACAAGGACCCAACCACAAAAGAGAACTTCAGACCAATCTTGCTTAAGAATATTGATGAAAAAATACTCAATAAAATTCTTGCAAACTGAATCCAAAAACACATCAAAACTATCATTCACTATGATAAAGTAGGCTTCATCCTAGGGATGCAAGGTTATTTCAATATATGCAAATCCATTAACATAATCAACTATATAAACCCAAAGAAAAAAATCACATGATCATCTCCTTAGATGCAGAAAAAGCATTTGACAAACACACTACCTCTTTATGTTAAAAGTATTAGAGAGATCAGGAATCCAAGGCCCATACATAAATGTAATAAAAGCAATTTACTGAAAATCAACAGCTAATATCAAATTAAATGGAGAGATACTTGCAGTAATACCAAAAATTTGGGACAAGAGAAGGATGCCCACTCTTCCCATATCTATTCAATATAGCATTCAAAGTGCTAGCTAGAAGACAACAGCAGCAACAACAACAACAAAAGATCAAGTGGCTACAAATTGCCAAAGAAGAGATAAATGTATCACTATTTGCAGATGATGTATAGGATATATATGTGACTCCAAAAATTCTACCAGAGAATTTCTCCAGCTGATTAAAAAAACTTTAGCAAAGTGGCTGGATATAAAATCAACTCAAATAAATAAGTAGCCTTCCTTTATACAAATGATAAACAGGCTGAGAAAGAAATTAGGGAAACAATACAACACCCTTCACAGTAGCCACAAATAATATGAAATATCTTTGAGTAACTCTAACCAAACAAGTGAAAGATCTGTATGATAATAACTTCATGTCTCTCAATAAAGAAATCGAAGAAGATCTCAGGAAATGGAGAGATATCCCATACTCATGATTGGCAGAATCAACACAGTAAAAATGGCCATCCTACCAAGGGCAATCTACAAATTTGATATAATCTCCATCAAAATTCCAACACAATTCTTTAAAGACATAGAAAAAGCAATTCTAAAATTATTCTGAAAAGGCAAAAACCCCAGAATAGTGAAAACAATTTTTAACAATAAAAGAACAACTGGGGCAATCACCATCCCTGACTACAGAGTAACAGTGATAAAAACTTCATGGTGTTGCTACTGAGACAGACACATTGATCAATGGAATAGAATTGAAGACCCACACACTTAGGCACACATGGTCTTTGACAAAGAGGCCAAAACTACACAATGGAAGAAAAAAAGCATCTTGAATAAATGGTGCTGGAGTAACTGGCTGACTGTATGTAGAAAAATGAAAATAGACACATATATGTCACCTTGCACAAAGTTCAAGTCCAAGTGGATCAAGGACCTCAACATAAAACCAGATACACTGAATCTAATAGAAGAGAAAGTGGGAAAGAGCCTTGAACTCATTGGCACAGTGGGAAATTTCCTAAACAGAATGCCAATGGCTCTTGTTCTTAGACCAAGAATTGATAAATGGGACCTCATGAAACTGGAAAGCTTCTGTAAGGCAAAGGACATTGTCAATAAGGGAAATCGGCAACCTACGGATTGGGAAAAAATTTTTTCACTAACCCCACATCCCATAGATGGCTAATACCTAAAATATATAAAGAACTCAAGAAGCTAACAATCCAAAAATCCAAACAACCCAATCAAAAAATGGGGTATAGAACTAAACCAAGAATTCACAACAGAGGAATCTCTCGAATGACTGAGAAGCACCTAAAGAAATGTTCAAAGTTCTTAGTGATCAGAGAAATGCAAATAAAAAAGACTCCAAGATTCCACCTTACACCAATCAGAATGGCTAAGATCAAAACCTCAGGTGACAACACATGTTGGCAAGGAGGTGGACAAAGAGGAGCACTCTTCCATTGCTGGGGGTATTGCAAGCTGGTACAACCACTCTGGAAATCAATCTGGAGGTTCCTCAGAAAATTGGAAATAGATCTACCTGAAGACTGAACAATACCACTCTTGGGAATATACCCAAAAGACACCTCACCATGCCATAAGAATATGTGTTCCACTATATTCATGGTGCCTTATTTGTGATAGCCAGAAGCTGGAAACAACCCAGATGTCCCATGACAGAAGAATAGATACAGAAAAAGTGGTTCATTTACGCAATTACTCAGCTATTAAAAAGCAGGCCCTCCTGACATTTGCAGGCAAGTGGATGGAACCAGAAAATATCATCCTGAGTGAGGTAACTCAGACACAAAAGGACATACATGGTATGTACTCACTGATAAGTGGATTTTAGCCACAAAAAAAGTACAGAATACCCAAAATGCAATCCACAGAACTCAGGAAATTTAATAAGCTAAAGGGCCCAAGTGAGGATGCCTCAGTCCCACTTAGGAGGGAGAAAAAAGCAATCACAAAGGGAGAAGGAGGGACTAGGGAGGGAAAGAGTACAGAGCTGTGGGGAAGAGGGGAACATGATCTGGTGGGGAGGGAAAGGGTTGAAGTCCTGAGGGCCAGCAGAAAGAATGAAAACAGACAACTTTGGGAGATAGGAGGTTTGTGGAACCCTCAAGAATGTACCAGAGACCTGGGAGGTGAGAGACTCTCAGATCTCAAAGGGAGGAGGAGCCTAGATGAAATGCCCTACAGTAGAGAGAGGGAACTTGTAGACCCACCTCCAGTAGAAAGACAGGGCATCAAGTGAGAGAGGGGGGTTGCTATCCTACATTCAAAACTCTGACCCATAATTGTTCTTGTCGGAAAGAACTACAGGGAAGTAAATGAAGAAAAGCCTGTGGAATAGAAGGTCCAGTGACAGGCACAAAGTAGAATCCAGTTCAAGGGGAGACCCTAAGGCCTGACACTATTACTAAAACTATGGAGCGCTCACAAAAAAGGACCTGTCATGACTGTCCTCCGAAAGACCCAACAAGCAGCTGAAAGAGTCAGATGCAGATATTTGCACCCAACCAATGGACAGAAGCTGCTGACCTCTGTGGTTGAATTAGGGAAAATATGGAAGAAGCTGAGGTGGAGGGCGACCCTGTAGGATGACCAGCAGTCTCAATTAACCTGGACCCTGAAATCTCTCAGACACTGAATACCAGGCAGCATACTCCAGCTGATATGAGGCCATCAACACATACACAGAAGAGGACTGTGGGTCTGTGTTCAATCAGAGAGGATGTACCTAACCCTCAAGAGACTGGAAGCTCCAGGGAGTTTTGAGGTCAGGTGGGATGGTGGGGAACAGCCTTGTGTAACAGGAGGATGGGGAAGAGGTATGGGTTGTGTAACAGCTGGGGGGTGGACCAGGATGGGGATAAAATCTGCAGTGTAAAAATAAATAAATAAATAAACAAACAAATAAGCAAAAATGTTAAAATATAAAAACAAAAATTAAAAATAAAAACCTGAAATATGTAGCAAAGGAAGATACCAGATATTTCAGGAATTGGTAATTAAATCTCCATTAGTGAGAAATGGATTGTTTATTGATATACATGTGCATTATCAATTAGCTTAATGAGTCATTTATAATGAATGATGGTCCATTTGAAAAGCTGTCATGATAGGATATTAGCAGTTATGTTTCTTTAAAAAGTATAACTGGAAAAGGTACTCATTATTACAGGTATTCCAAATCTAATTTGTTTGATAAAATCACTTAAAACAGAAATGAACAATAACAGAAATAAAGTATTATATCATCATTTCTGTTTTATTGACCGGTCTACCATTTTGTCACAATACCAATAAATTGATATTACTGAAATTTCTATTTAACCAGAGACACCAAGTCTACTAAATCACAGATTTAGTTGCATCAATGATTATTATATATTGAAACTCATACTTATTTTGACATCCCGTAAAGTCTTGAAGACCTTCGATGGCAGGCGAAGAGTGTCTTCTGCATATCTGTCCTGTATATGTGACATATAGAACTCTTGAATTTTCACAGAAATGCTTTAAATTTCAAATAGTGTAGCCTTCTGCCTCAGAAATAGTTAATCTTTTTTCATAATTTAGGTTATGGGAGGATTAAATCAGTAAACCCAAGAAAACATGCAGTAGAATGCCAGGAATACTTACAGTGTTCTCTGGAGTAAGCATTACTTTCTCTTGTTTATGATTCCTGTCGCTGATACTTACTTTTTTTTTTATGTGAGATGGAATTTTTAAAAATCCACAGTTTAAAAAAACTCTGATAGTGTTTTCCTTCTTTGACCTGGAACCCTTGATCACCAGCCTTCTTAGAAGGGGGAACAAAATACCCATGGGAGGAGATACAGAGACCAAGTATAGAGCAGAGACTGAAGGAAAGGCCATGAAGAGATTTCCCCACCCAGGGATCCATCCCATATACAGTCATCAAACCCAGACACTATTGTGGATGCTAACAGGTGCTTGCTAATCAGTCTGATGTGGCTGTCTCCTGAGAGGCTCTGCCAGTGCCTGGCAAGTGCAGGAGTAAGTGAATGGGTAGAGGAGCACCCTCAGAGAGGTAAAGGGATGGGGGACAGAATGGAGGAGATTGTAGAGGGGAAATTGGGAAAGGGATATCATTTGCAATGTTAATGAATAAAATGGTTTTATAAAAAGAAATAATAAAACATTTTCATAGTGTTAAAAAATAAACCTTATAAATTTGGGTTACCTAGAAAGCTTGGGTTGAGGATGTTTTTAATAAAATTTGCATTTCCCTGATGATTAAGGATGTTGAACATTTCTTTAAGTAGAATTTTTGTAGTTGCTTATATATACTATCATATCCTCTGCAAATAGTATACCTTGACTTGTTCTTTGCCAATTTGTATCCCCTTGACATCCTTTAGTTGTCTTATTGCTCTAGCTACAACTTCAAATACTGTATTGAATAAATAGGGAGAGAGTAGGCAGCCTTGTCTTTTCCCTGTTATTAATGGGGTTATTTCAAGTTTCTCTGCATTTAATTTGATATCGGCTGTTGGTTTGCTGTTTATTACAAATAAGGCTGCTATGAAAATAGTGGAGTTTAGTGACCGATTATGGGATGGATCCCCAGTGGGATGGTCCATCCTTTCATCTTAGCTCTAAACTTTGTCTCTGTAACTCCTTTCATGGGTATTTTGTTTCCTATTCAAAGGAGGAATGAAGTATCCACACGTTGGTCTTCCTTCTTGATTTTCATGTGTTCTGCTGATTGTATCTTGGGTGTTCTAAGTATCTGGGCTAATATCCATTTACCAGTGAGAACATATCCAATGACTTCTTTTGTGATTGGGTTACCTCACTAAGGATTATGTCCTCCAGATTCATCAATTTGCCCAAGAATTTCATAAATTCATTTTTTAATAGCAGAATAGTACTCCATTGTGTAAATGTACCATATTTTCTGTATCCATTCCTCTGTTGAGGGACATCTGTGTTCTTTCCAGCTTCTGGCTATTATAAATAAGGCTGCTATGAACATAGTGGAGCATGTGTCCTTTTTACCAATTGGAACATCTTCTGGGTACATAGGACAGCAAGTGTTTACTGAAGGAACCCTGATATAGCTGACTCCCACAGAAGTGGATGCTCACAGTCATCCATAAGAGGGAGCACGGGGCCCACATTGGAGAAGCTAGAGATAGAACCCCAGGAGCTGAAGGGGTCTGCAACCCTAGAAGAGGAACAACAATATGAACTAAACAGAACCCCCAGAACTCGTGTCCCTAGCATCATATGTAACAGAAGATGGCCTGGTCAGCCATCATTTGGAGGAGAGGCCCCTTGGTACTGCAATCTTTATATGCCCCAATACAGGGGAACGCCAGGGCCAAGAAGTGCGAGTGGGTGGGCAGGGGAGCAGGGAGGGGTTAAGGGGGAGGGGACTTTCGGAATAGCATTTGAAATGTAAATTAAGAAAATATCTAATAAAAAAATGGACACAGGAAAAAAAAAAGAAAATAGTGGAGAATTTGTCTTTGTGGTATGGCAGAACATCTGTTGGGTGTATTCCCAGGAGTGGTCTAACTGGGTCTATATTATCTAAGGAAATGCCAGATTGATTTCTAGAGTGGTGGTATCAGTTTGCAAATCAACCAGCAATGGAGGAGTGATCCTCTTTTTCTTCATCCTCTACAGCATGTGCTTTCACTTGCATTTTTGATCTTACCCATTTTGATTCTTTTCTGCTAGCCAGCTTTTACCTTCAGACAAGTGCTGTGCGGGTTCTAGTGAGGTAAATCCAAACAAACTCAAGGGTGGACCCTGCAAGCTGCAGCCCTGGCATGCCAGGAAAGGTGGGCTCACTTGGGACAAAGTGGCCCAAGTGTCACAGAGTAATGGAGCATTTATTTTAGATGTGAGGTCAGCTCAATAGGAGGGATGTCATTCCTGGTTCTGACAGTTGCTAGGAGAAGAAGAATCACTCTTTGTCGAGGGTGTGTCCACTGCTGGGAATGTCATGCTCCTGGGAATGGCTGCACACTCTTACAAGTATGATTACACAGGAGCAGAACTAACTAAACTTGGTGCAATGATAAAACGTACATGAAATTGGGAGGGAGATGGGTTGAGGCTATAGGGAGAGCTGGAGGCAAAGAAGGAGGGGAAGATAGGATTATATTCCATTGTATTTGTGTAAGAAATTGTCAGGAATGAAGGGAAAGGCAAAGCATGTGTACCTGGTGTTTTATTATCTCCCTTTCTAAGTGACAGGTTAGACCTGCATTGGCTTATTGCTCCTTTTTAATGTAAAATCATATTCATTAAATACTTAAACTCAGATCCTATTAATGTAATGTTAATTACTGAATGGGTATTGCTCAAATTTTGACTTCTTCCAGAATCTTGTGCTACCCATCCCTCCAAAAACCCAAAGAAAAAGATCTCAGCTAATGTTCGTCCAAGATTTATTTGACTTCTGGCTTTTAATTCAGCTGAGTGGAATGAATCATCAGAAGGTTGACAGCTCTCAAGGACACTAAAGACCTCTGCATGCACTGCTGTCACTGTCAAGGAAGAATAAATGTCCTCACAAAGAGTGACACTTTTGCTGACATAAGCTGTTTCTGTTGTAAACCCAGTTGTCTCAAGGACACAGAGTCTCCAGTATCTCAGTAGTGCAGAACATGGAAATCTGGATGCTTTATTTGACACTCTGTGGTCTCTGGCTAGTTAGTGCTTTATGAGAAACAGTGGGATACGGTTATGGGCTAAGTGGGTAAATACTCACTGAGCAAGCACGAGAGCCTGAGTTCAAACTCGAAGCCCTATGTTGAGCAGATGCTTGTAACCATAATGCTATGGAACCCAGAGAAGAAAGGATCCTTGGGTTAACTGCCTACCCTGCCTAGCTGAAGCTCAGTTGGAGACTTATTCAAGGGAATAAAGTGCCATATGATAAAGAAAGACATCTGATATGCTCCTTTAGTCTCTGTGTAAAAAAAAATGTGCAATGCAACAACACACACACACACACACACACACACACATGCACATACATATGCACACTCACACAGAGAACTCACATAAACCCTAATACACACACAAAACCAAATTCATTATAAAAAATGTATGTCCATTGTATTAAGATGACCCATAACATTCAAATATATCTTTTTTGTGTGGAATTTATTGTGTAAAACATGGTATTTAAAAAGCAATGATGTGCCGGGCGTGGTGGCTTACGCCTTTAATTCCAGCACTTGGGAGGCAGAGACAGGTGAATTTCTGAGTTTGAGGCCAGCCTGGTCTACAGAGTGAGTTCCAGAGCAGCCAAGGCTACACAGAGAAACCCTGTCTCGAAAAACTTAAAAAAAAAAGAAAAGAAATGAAATGATGCCAGCACACGCCTTTAATCTCAGCTCCCAGGAGGCAGAGACATGCAGATCCTTGTGAGTCCAAAGTCAGCCTGGTCTACCTAGTGAGTCCCAGGCTAGCCAGTGCTACATAGAAAAACCCTGTTTAAAGAGGGAGGGGGAGCTGGGGGGGAGAGAATAGTTTCACACCTCTGTCTTCCATATTTTTAAAAATCTGATAAACAGTGGATGGATGCGTTTTATTATTTTAAAGCAAATGCCTTGGTTGAGGGTCAATGATCTTTCTGTTAACAGACAGAGTTTGGAAACATGACCAGCAGAAATGTTATTATATCAAGAATTCAAATTATCCTGGAAAGTAAAGAAGGATTCATAATATCGAATATCTTTTGAATCATGATCTCATTTCTCACACTATGCATCTCTCTCACAAATGTTTAGACACACAAATACCCTCAATTCCACATCTGATGGCTCAAATGCCTTACTAAATATAAGACCCGATGTTTCCTTACCCAGGACTAAACAGCCCAAAGCCTCCCTACCATATTTTCTTCCAGGAGACATACCGCTTATTTGGGGGGGGGGGGCACTGTTCCTGAGACCAGCACCTGACCACTAAGGAAGTGCCCACAGTCTTCCAGAGCATTCTGCATCCAAGAGTTCTCTTACTTGGTGCTGTTCGTTCAAGTTTGGCTTGCATAATCAACAGACCATGCTGTGAGCAATAGCAAAATGGGGATACTATATTTTTGCATTTCATATTTGGTATTTCATAAAAGATAAGAAAATTATGTCTTAAAAGAACAAAATCTTTGACAAATATATTAAAGCTAATTTGGGATTGATATCTAATATCCAGGACTTCAGTCATCTCTCTCCCTGAACATCAGAGGAACATTTATGTCCCTCTCTCCCCTCTTTTTCAAGATCCTATCTGTTTACCCACACCTATCCTTTTGTGATCACCACAGTGGCCTCATCTCCACTGTTGCCCGTCTCCTTTACCTTACCTTACAACCACTGTAAGGAGTTATTTGTACTATATATTAGTAGTAGTATTCAAACAGTGTCCAGGGAGCACTTTCCTTTGTATATAGATGGTTTTGGAGTATTTCCCAGTACATTTTAAGAAAAATGTATGAGGGGACAGGTTTTAACTTCTATGAGTCCTTTCTCTATAATATAAAAGACATCAGGTCTGTTTTCTAAATTGTGTCTGGCCCTGTGAATAAAACCATGTTTGACTCTGCACTCCAATTAATGGAGTTCACTTTCCGGCCAGGTCTCTATTGGCAGCCTAGGATGGACCAGAGCCAATTCTAAGATTAGTAGCTCTGAACACACACACACACACACACACACACACACACACACACACACACACACACACACACACTCTGGGTCGCCAATCAGCAAACACAATTAAGCTGGTGGTTGTGTAAAAGTTTCATTGCAAAATGGAAGTTTTATATCTCCAATAGCTCCACGTACTTTATATATTTATCCTTCAAAATTTTCCCTCTGAGCTTCAACTCCCCAGAACAGGATAAACGGACAACTCACTTCAGCAACTGTCTTTACTAACTTGGACTTGCTTTTCAATAATTTCACACTCTAGGTTAAATTTAAACCTGTCCTACATGCACAGCAAAAGACAGTGTGGAGAGCACAGCCTTCCCAACGGGCCTGCCTTGGTCACAGCCTAATCACTGCCTGATTCAGGCTATTACTCAAACACTGTAAACCTCAGCTTTTTTACCTAGGAAATCAGAAACCTTTATAATCCACTTCTCCTCAGTACTTTTCTACAGACTAACTGGGTTTTAGCACCCAGTGCAAGCATTCATTAGATAGTGCTTGACATTACTACTGTTACTAATGTTGAAAATATCACATTTATCTGCATGATGAAGACAAAGGCCATCATTAAATGTGGACTGTTTTAATCCAGCTAAAACTGATCCTCATTGCCAACTGACATGGAGACAGGTTAGCTCCCAGGATCCCTGAAATATTTATAGCTTTTGGATATTTTATCTAAGCTTTCTTGTAGATAAGAATATAGCTCTGTGTTGCTCCGACAGATACCACTCTCTGGGTCCTTTTTTTTTTATCTCTCAATCTTTTTCTCCCTCTCTCTTTCTTCCTCCCCCCTCCCCTTTCTCCCTCCCTCCTTTCTCCCTCTCTTTCACCTTCTCTTCATCCTTTCCTCTTTTCCTTCCTTCCTTCCTTCCTTCCTTCCTTCCTTCCTTCCTTCCTTCCTTCCTTCCTTCCTTCCTTCCCTGTTTTTTTTGTTTTTGTTTTTGTTGTTAAAACTGTGGGCTGTCTCAGAAAAAAATATTTTTAAGGTAAATCTTTTCTCTTTCTGAAAAAAAAGGGTTATGAGTTTTGAGACCTGGCACAGAATGTCAGGAGATGCATTATTTTGAGGGAGAATGAGAAATAATGTATATTCCTAGGGGAGGGCAGTAATCTCACTGAGCTGTGTGTCTATAGCAATGCCATCAAATAGACACATGTACAGCTTTGACCTGAAGATGCTTAGTTGATGTGCTGTTTTATATAGAGCGACAAAAACTTGGCTTACGGGAGTTGAAAATAGTCTTGCATATAGAAGTCCGAAGCAGAAACAACATCTCAGGAGGAACAACTATCAAGATAGAAATATGTGTTTTAGGATTCACTTTTTTAATAGCTACACGGACCTTGAGGCTTTTCAAAACATGATCAGATAGAATCAAATGATCCTGAAATAGTATTTGTTTTTCTTAATAGTTAAATTTCTTCTCTCATCTCTCTCTTCCTGTCTACCTCTCCTATTCCCTCTCTTCTTTCTCCTTTTGGTCTGCCATGCACCGAGAACGTCTGCTCACCACAAAGCCATCTGTGTTGGTGTCCTGCCTGGTTACAGGCCCAGAAGTACAAGGTCAAGTGACCATGAATGGGTACCTAGAATTGAGCCAAAATGAAACTTTCATCTTTGTATGTTGTTCATATTAAAGATTTTTAAAATGGAAATGTAAAATAGCTACCCACCTCATATTTTCCATACTAATTTACATTCCACAAAAAAGTTTGTGAGGTTCAATTTCTACAAATCTTTACGTTTTTGTCCTTTGGATAATCATTACTCCAGTGGAAGTTAGATAGCCAGAAATAATTAGATTCTGTCAAAATCTAAAAGAATAACAAAAATAAATCATTAAGTGTGAGGTGAATTTGTATTTAGTACTAAATATTATTAATTAAACCTGGGATATTCCCATAATGAGACCTTAGCGACTCATGGGGAAGCTGACACTTGTAAATTGAAATCTCTATCTTGCCAACGTATTGTGACTGAGACTTTGTTATAGAGACAAAAATGCCTATCTTTCCAGCATGCCTTTTTATCATCATTCTGGTCTTTCAAGCTCACACCAGAATATCCTGTAATGCTCACCTTGTAGAATTCTAGCACATCAGCAGCTCCAAACTCTTCTGCATCCTTCCTGAAAACAAGTTCCTGGGACACAGGAAGCACATGGTCAATTTTCAACAGGATTAATGCCCACACTGATTTTCATAATTGGGTACCCATCTTACTAATATGACCAAACACCTTCCAGTGATGACTTAATGAGGAAAGTTTGTGTTGGCTGATGGCTTGAAGGGAATCATGGCAAGGAATGAATGGAAGTAAAAGGTTCCATGTCAGCAGGAAAATGCATGGGACTCCTCACTTGCTCATGTTTTGGAAGGAAGATATTGGACAGGAAGTAGGCTGATATATAAACGTCAAGTTCAATGATCTAACAACTCCAGCTAGGTTATATCTTTCAAAGGTTATATAACTTTCCAAAATTGTACCTGTAACTGGGAAACACATGTTAAAACACATGTATCTGTAGGGATATTTCTCCTCTTCCTCCTCCTCCTCTTTCTCCCCCTCCCCCTCCCCTCCTCTTCCTCCTCTTCCTACACCTTCTCCTTTTCCTCTTTTCCCCAGAAAATGTTCCTTTGTGTAGACTTGGCTGTCGGGAAAGTAGCTCTGTAGACCAGCTTGACTTCAAACTCTACCTGCCCCTGTCTCCCAAGTGCTATAGCCCTGGCCATTCTGTAGACCAGGCTGGTCTTGAACTCACAGATCTGCCTACATTTGCTTCCCAAGCTCTGGGATTAAAAGCATGCACCACCACCACCCAGTGACATTTCTCTTTCAAACCATATCAGTGTCCATAGTAACACAGAGTGTATATAACAATGGTTGTTTAATATTATACTCAACTAAAACTTAAATTGTCATATTCTCAACTAATTATGTGTTATCCAGCTCTCCTGAACTAAATGTAGCTTATCCTTGAGGTTTATAGGTAATTGTTGTGTTGGAATCTTTGAGTTGTTCAGAAGAAAGGAGGAATGAGCCTCCTTTTCCTTTTGTGACCTGAAGAAGGTTATGGGACATTCTTCCTGGAAGTCAAGCAACCAGATCAACAAGAGGCAAGTACAGTGAGAATCAGACACATGTGAGCCTCAAGAAATTAGAATGGATGTTGATATTGGTTCATGTAAATATATCAGGACTCCTTACTCCCAAGAAAGCTACAGGGACCTCCATAATTGTCCTAGTTAGCATTACTTGTCAACTCTACACAGCATAGAATCACTTGAAAGTGAGTCTTGAACAATTCTGTTTATTGTGTTGGTTTGTGGACAGGTCTGTAAAGGATTTTCTTGACTGTCTTAATTGATGTAGAAGGACCCAGTCTCCTACATCTACGTCCAACATCATTGTGGGTGGTGCTATTTCCTGGGCAGGTGGTCCTAGGCTGCTTAATAAATCTAACTGAGCATGGGTCAGTGAAGAAGGTAGGGAGCAGCAAGTTTCCATGACTGTTGGTTTAAATTCTTTCTTGAGTTCCTCCTCTGAGTTCCTTCCGTGATCCACTATGACCTGGGAGTGTAAGACAAACAAAACTTTTCCTGATAGAGTGGTTTTTGTCAGTGTGTTTTATCCCAGCAACAAAAAGGAAACCAAAATAATAATGAATTCAGAGTTTAATTAATTTAATTAAATCAAGGTTTAGATATAGTGNACACACACACACACACAAATATGACAGACATACACACACATCAAAGATAAAGACATAGACATATGCATAAATGCACACATCACATATCCTCATTACATATTGAAAACCCACTGTTGATTTGTATTAAGTTACAAATTAATTCTGGAATTCTCTATGAAAGGACAGGGAAATAAATAGTTTACACATGACCTTACAAGCCAGGGCATCCTTGCCTGAGAAAGTATAACTAGTGCCTTTCCCCCTGTGCTCAGTTAGAAAATTATTGTTTAATTATCAGCAGCCATACAGCATCCAGCAGCAACAGAGATATTGTTCTCCTTTTTCCCACATCACAGATAGAACAATACTCAATTACACACAGTCGTATGATTTTGTTCTCTTCTAACAATTTTATAATATCCAAATCTCGAGTTAAATAATTCATGATTATAAGCTCGAGTAAAACAATGCATAAAGTTTGATGTATGACTGTGTTTTAAGTATTCCTGACAGAGAGGTTGATGTAAAGGGTCTATGTTCACTGTGTTTTCTGCCAACTTCAGTGTCTAAAGACTTCAGCCAGTATTTGGATGCTCTTTTTAGGCAGAACTCACTCAGATGTTCTTTTATGATATGGCAAAAGAGAGAAGGCAAAACAACTTGGTATCTGCAATAATATGGAAGGCCTGAAACCACTGCACACTAATATGGGGAGGAGTCAAGCAGCTTTTGAAAGTGAAAAGAGGCGTCCTCACTTGGGCCCTTTAGCTTGTTGACCTTTTTGAGTTTTGTGGACTGTATCTTGGGTATTCTATATTTTTTGGGGGAGGGCTAATATCCACTTATTAGTGAGTACACACAATGAATGTCCTTTTGGATCTGAATTACCTCACTCAGGATGATATTTTCTAGTTCCATCCACTTGCCTGCAAAACTCAGGATGTCGTTGTTCTTAAGAGCTGAGTTGTATAAATGAACCACATTTTCTGTATCTACTCTTCTGTCATAGGACATCTGGGTTATTTCAAGCTTCTGGCTATCACAAATAAGGCTGCTATGAACATAGTGGAACACATGTCCCTGTTGCATGGTGGGGCATCTTTTGGGTATATTCCCAAGAGTGGGTCTTCAGATAGATCTATTTTCAATTTTCTCAGGAACCTCCAGATTGATTTCCAGAGTGGTAGTAGCAGCTTGCAATCCCACCTGCAATGGAAGAATATTCCTTATTGTCCACATTCTCTCCAACATGTGTTGTCACCTGAGTTTTTGATCTTAGCCATTCTGATTGGTGTAAAGTGGAATCTCAGGGTTGTTTTGATTTGCATTTCTCTGATCACTAAGAACTTTGAACATTTCTTTAGGTGCTTCTCAGCCATTCGAGAGATTCCTCTGTTGTGAGTTCCACTATGTTCATAGCTGTCTTGTGGGAGACTATACCAGTGCCTGGCAAACATGGAGGTGGATGCTCACAGTCAGCTATTAGATGGAACACAGGGTTCCCAAGGAAGGAGCTAGAGAAAGTACCCAAGGAGCTGAACGGGTCTTCAACCCTATAGGTGGAAGAATAACATGAACTAACTAGTACCCCCTGAGCTCATGTCTCTAGCTGCATATATAGAAGAGGATGGCCTAGTTGGCCATCATTGGGAAGAGAGGCCCCTTGGTCATGCAGACTTTATATGCCCCAGTACAGGGGAACGCCAGGGCTAAGATGTGGGAGTGGGTGGGTAGGGGAGCAGGGCCGGGAGGGGGCAGGGTATAGGGAACTTTCTGGATAACACTTGAAATGTAAATGAAGAAAATATCTAATAAAAGTTGGAAAAAAAAGAATTATTTTTGGAAAAAAATCGTATACCTTTTTGACTTTTTTCTTTTCTTCTCCAAGCACCTGTGATGGGTGCACATGAGAGTGCATATGCTGTGTGGGACTGAAGAGAAACTGCTCTTGCTTTTCTTCCACACTTGAAGTACCAGATTTTGCATGTTCCAAAGAATTTCTACCTAAAAATACTCTATGCAAAATAGATCAAAGATAATTTTGGCACAATTTGCTGAAGAAATTAGTAGTATTTACTCATGTTTTATCTCACCATTATATATAAAGGACTTTGCTAGCTAGAAGAGTACCACATAAAGCAACCAAGTAAACAGAAAGCAAGTGTGTGTGCATATGTGTGTGTGCATACATGTGTGCATGTGTGCAGGTATGTGTATGCATATGTGTATGTGCATGCATGCATGTATGTGCATTCTGTTCTTTTATCTTACACTGAGTGCCTTCCAGTATAAATAAATATACATGACTGCTTTCTAAGACATTTGCTCTGTAACATTTCAAAGTATAGACACTATTGTAAATTTATAATATACTATCTCTGGGATTATAAACTCATGTAATCTGGGTTTTGTGATTGGGCCTTTTAAAAGCATTGTGTCTCCACAAAACTTGCAGCATGTTCCTGTGGCCCGCCTTGCAGATCCTGACAGCAGTGAAAGCAGGAACACATTCCTTACCATGGAGCTTTCGCTTTTGTTACATGTAGAAGTGATAGAATTTAATTTAATGAGTGTTTCATGATTATGAACAGAACACTGACCTAAGCATACATGCCCTGTTAATGTGAGCCTACCCCTCTCTTTTAAAATAAGCTTCCCTAGATGGAATTATAGCAACTCTGCCCAATTAGAAAGTCAGCATATAATTAACTTGAACTGCATGGGTCACAAAGCTCAGGGCTTGGTCATCTAAATCACCTCATAAAATGACATGTTAACATTCTCTCAGCAACAAATCATACACAATCACTTGCAAGTAAGCATGCCAGGTAGAATCAGACAATGCTGTTTTAAGACCTTGAAGGGATTCATTTATTCTCAAAGAAGAAATATAAATATCCACATTATCATAAACAGAAATATAATCATTCAAATATAATTTGTTATTTTTAAAGGAATAATCCAGGAGACGTCTCACTTTTAAAGACACACTTCTGATTTTTGACCCTGGATTTAACATAAAAGATACATCCTGTGACCTAACAAAAAGGCAGCTCCTGGCATAAGAATTGTACAAAGCAATGGTGACACCTACAAAGAACGCATGCAAACTCCCAACTTTAATTGGCATATACTCGGTTGACTGCTGCTAATACTTTACATTACAACTGTCCTGATGTGCCCAAAATAAGCCAACTTAAGTTTGATGTGTTCTAGTTTTAAAGGCATGCCATTTGTTGTGAAACATCTTACTTTATCACCCTTTCAGCAAATGTCATTGCAGCAACATTACAACTTGTCCGCCAGTATTCTATCAGTCAAGTGTGCAGCTTGCCTCACTTAGCAACACTGTGGTGGTCCCATCTGCTGATACAAATCAGTGATGTGCATATGGGTCACATTTCTACTGAGGAAAGAGTGATCTTCTTTTCTCTGATGGTTCTATGATAGAATGTCCAGAACATAAGTCTAGGTGACAAGAAGTACTAACAACTCCATCTTATGAAACAGTTAGTCTCAAAGTTATTTAATCATAGTCCACTGAATATATTTTAGGGAAGTTAACACCCCCCCATTAATGGACATTATGAAAGATTCAAAAGTCATATATTGTCTTAAAAAAAGGTTTTTGAGTATTAGAGCCTAATATCACATGTAGATGTGATTATGACTATTTTGGAGAGAATTCAGAGTCCACTGATTGGACAAAGCTGAAGATAATACCAGCAACTGTTAAAAAATATCTCATTTGCTTTCAGTAAAAACTAAAAACACCTGTTCTAGTTTGCTTTCTTTCTCCGGCTGTAATAAAGAACAGGATCGAAGGCTATTCAGGAGGAAGAGGTTTATGTCAGCTTCTATGTTACACTCCATCACCCAGGGAAATCAGGATAGGAGTTCCGTTAGGAAACTGGAGGTAGGAAATGAAGCAACAGCCATGGAGGATGACAGCTTACTGGCTCTTTCTACTTCTCCACGGTGAGCCCTTACAACAGCACAGGTCCACCTGCCCAGGAGTGGCACCACTTATATAGTGAGCTAGGCTCTCCTCCATTTATTAGCAGCAATCAAGAAAATGCCTAACAGACATGCCTATAGGCCAGTTTGATGGAGGCAGCTCCTCAATGGACAGTCCCTTTTCCCGGATGTGTCAAGGTGACACTGAGGTGTCTCTATACCTAAAAGTGAGCGGCTTTAATAATGAAAATACATCTGACCATAGACAAGTGATCATGCATGGATGCAGGGATATGCTTCTGAATAAATATTTCAATCTGGAAATTTACATAATTCTACAAAAATTTCAAGAAAGTAATCCTGAGAGTCTTGTTTTTATTGTTTCAGATGCTCATGGGCAAACCAATTAAGTGTACTTTTAACATAAATAATAGTAACACACTGATGAAGGAGTTAATAAAATGTATATTCTAGTATAACATCACATATTAATCATGTGATATGACCATAGGAGCAGCATTATCTAGATAGACATATTAATGATGAAGACCTATCATTTAGAATTAGGGTTTTGAATCACAAGTTAATGAGAAAGGGTGGATATTTAATGTGGATCTTAGGAGAACTAACTTCTCCATTTACTCAGTAACGATGACCAAAGGAAACACAGAAGGTGAACTGCAGTGTCATCTGATCTTACGAGTGAACAAGCTGAAGGGAAATGAGATCACACTGTCCAGAGGGACTGAAGAGAGGCCAGAAATGCAGGAATTTTTCTGTGTAAAAATTATCACACAGATAAAAAAGTAAATAACAAATGTAAGAAAGATACAGAAATTCTAAGAAACATAGTATCTTAAGGAAAATCCCAAAACACTCAGAGGAAAATAAAGCAAAGATTATCAAAGGTCATTTTGAACAAATTAACTCGTGTTTAATAAATAATAGAAAAATAATTAGCACATGTATTTAATAAATAATAGAAGAATTGTCAAACATTGCTTTTATTTCTCAGTGTAGCTCATATTTCAGGAAGCCATTAACAGTATCTCTCACATCCATTCACTGCACTTTCAAGAACCAATACTGAGCGAATTTGTTCCCAAGGATTGGAAACCCCCTCCTCCATCCCACTCATATCTTCAGAGTTATGGGGCAAGTGAAGCGGTTCAGGGCAAAGCAAAATGAAACAAAAGCAACACAGGAAGACAGAACAAGAGGAGTGATGGTTGGACTGGTATAAACAGCCGTGCTAACAGATACAGATTTTCTTTGGCTGTAGCACAGAAATCCTGATTCTGTACCATGCCTAAGGGCCTTTGGTATAGCTTCATGTATTTTAGCCACAAAGTAAACTTTAATTTATGCCAAACATAAAAAATACATAAGAATAAACTAAATATTATTGAATTCAATTGAAAGAAGAAGAAAAAGAAACACGCAAGACAAAATAGCTGGGTATGGGTTAGGGTTGGTCTTTTAATATCAACACTGAAGAGGACATGGTAGGAGGATTGCTCAAGTTGGAGGCTGTTTTGTTAGGGTTTTACTGCTGTGAACAGACACCGTGAACAAGGCAAGTTTTATAAGACAACATTTAATTGGGCTGGTTTCCAGGTCAGAGGGTCAGTCCATCATCATTAAGGTGAGGGAATGGAGGCATTTAGGCAGGCATGGCACTGGAGGAGCTTAAGAGTTCTACATCTTCATCTGAAGGCTGCTAGTGGAAGACTCACTTCCAGCAGCTAGGATGAGGGTCTTAAGCCCACACCCACAGTGACATACCTACTCCAACAAGGCCACACCTACTAATAGTGCCACTCACTGGGCCAAACATATACAAACCATCACAGTCGCCAGCCTAGATGGGCTGTTGAGTGAAATCTTATTTCCAAACTCCGTTCCCTTACAAACCCTTCCCTAAACAACAATCAACCAAAACATCAAAAACAGCACACACAAGAAAAGGAAAAAAAATGGAAGGAAACGTATGACTTAGATACCTAGAAGTTTAGAACTTTAAAAAGAAAACTTAGGAAGAATTTTGAGCAATATTACATATTATCAAAGATGTTACTATGAAAGAAGTCAAGCTGAAACCACAGAATCCAAGGCTGTGGGTAAGTACATGTACACAGTACTAGGTGGTAAGTACTTGTACAAAGACCTGGATTCAATCCTAGCATTAAACCAAGCTAGAGCAAACCCAAACAGATGGGTCTCATGAGAGAGTGCCCATTTACAGCAAGCCTACAGCCAACATCAGATTAAATGGAGAATAACTCCAGGCAATTCCAGTAAACTTAACAACAATACAAGGCTGCCCACTCTCTCCATATCTACTCAATATAGAACGTGAAGTTTTAGCTAGAGCAATGGATCAACTGGAGAAAATCAAGGGGATAGAGATGGAAAAGGAAGATGGCATGATAGCATACATAAGCAAGCCTAAAAGTTCCACCTGAAAACTCCTATAGCCAATAAAGACTTTCAGAAAAGTGGCTATATACAAGATTAACTCAAAACAAAAATTTAGTAGCCTTCCTGTATACAAACAGCAAGTGGACTGAGAAAGAAGTCAGGAAAACAACCCTTCACAGTTAAGTCCAACAGTATAAAATATCTTGGTGTAACTCTAACCAATCAAGTGAAAGACATGTATGATAAAAACTTCAAGTGTTTTTTAAAATTTATTTTTATTCTTTAATCCTTTTTTACAGTCCAGACTTCATACCCCTCCTGGTATGCCTCCCAATTGCTACCCATCCCATATCTCTTCCCACTGACTCCCCAGCCCCCTCTCCATCTTCAAGAGGATGTCCCCACCCCACCCTAAACTTCAAGTCTTTTAAGAAAAGAATTGAAAGTCTTCAGGTCTCCCAGGAGATCTGCAGCAACCAGGGACAAAAGAGGCAAGCACCCGACACAGACACCCAGGCTAATTAACACACGAGATAACCATTCATAAATCAGCAAAGGCAGCTTGATTCAGAAGAAATGCAGCTCTGTGAATTGGCCCGAGTCCGTGGAATCAAGAAGCTGTGGAAATATCACAAGAAATTATTTTTAGAACTTTTCTACTTATGAAGTCAGGACAAAAGATAATTAGAAAAGAATGCAAGGCAAACCAATGCCACAGTGTTGTCAGCAAAGCCCAACAAAGAGGAGCAAGGAGTGGCAAGGCGAATCGATGCCACAGTCTCGTCCATTGTGTGTTGGGTTATACTTACTCCCTTCCCAAACATCAGATGTTCTCTCAATCATCCGCTCTAGCAAAAGATTACATGCTCCCTTTCCAGGCAGCTTCCAGTAAAACACCACGTGTCTTCTTAACACAACATCCTCTCACGTGTCTGCCTCAGCAAAACATAATCTCATAAGACAGTTTCCAGAAAAACATCCAACGCACAACTGAGTCTCCAAAGAAACCAAAAATGTCCACTTCAGTCTAATGAATTAGAAACTGAAAACCTGGATAGAATAGGGCAAAATTAAACATTTCATGACACTGTATATGCGCATAAATATTTAAAAATCAGAACATTCAGATAAAATATGTGGTACAAAGGTAGGATTTCTAAAAAAAAAAAAGAAACTGATCAAAATGATCATATTTGATTTAAGAATTAGAGAAAAGTCAAATATTTATGAAAATCGAGTCCACAGCTTACAGAGCACTGCCTTGTGTATGAAGGAAGCTACACTGATGGCGAAGGCTCTTCAGATTCACCAACTCAGAGGAGTAAGATGGAAAATAACAAAACACTTAAAACAGAGCTGAGAGTAGAGTTGAAGTTGGCTGTGCTCCAGACTGCAGCCCTCAGCACTTCATGCTCTCAGCTCTCAGCAGTATTCATAGAAACAGCAGAAACCCTTTGTGATCTCAAGTGTTAAAAGCTACGCAAACACTTGAGAAGGCCTGGACACTGGGCCTTTCTTGACACAGTTTGGGCAAGCCATAGAACAAACCAGCAAATGCTTACGGATGGATAATACTTGGCCGGCAGGTACCAGGAAGCTTTTCCTTTCTTCAACTTACTGGTATTGTTGGAGTATGTATATCTTTCCATTCAGCCAATCGAACAAGAAGATGAAGTTAAGAAAAGAGATTGCATGGTATGCATGTGGTCTACAAAGTATATGTAAATATTTATTAATTACTCTAGCAATTCTTATAAAGAAACCATATACAACTTTCATCTTTATTAATATTGTACTCATAAGAAATAAGAATAGGATAAGACAGAATAGGAAATATTGAACTTTGTTTAGACGATGATATATACATATATGGTAGGCTTAACCATCTCAAGTGCCCTTAGGTGTGTCTCCTATGTGATTTAAATACAGTCTAGTTGACAGTGGCAATGCTTTATGACTAGCCAAATGCTTTATGAATAAATTACATTTCCAGCCTAGACAATTTTACTCTTTATATTCTGATAATGTGGGCATTTTTTGGATTTTTAGGCTAGCCAAACAATTAGCAAATGCACGACTGGTTATAGATTATAAAAGCAAACATTTTCTCAGGTTACACCCTATGATCTTTTATTCATAATATATGTAGAGGCATACACACATGCTATGTATGTATATATATTTTAAACTGGCAAACAAGCATTAGTTTCATTGCAAGTTTTAAAACACGATCCCACCTCCCTTCTCCCTCAGCCCTTTGCTCCATCCTTGTATCTTTTGATTCAGACTAAGCCTTTTCTTCTTTCATTTAGCATGTGTTATTTATTCTCTTCTTCTTCCTCAACATGTCCAAACTCCCCATGATCGATTTATTGGATCATGACCAATATTCAAGCTCATAAACACACATCCATTCGCACATGCACATGTATATGAGGAAGAACATGTACTACTGATTTCCTGAATGTGGGTTATTTCACCTCCTACAATTTTCAGGCCCATTGGTTTTCTTTCAGCTTCCACAATTTCATTTTTCTTTATGGCCAAAGTATTATGAGAATTAAGCTGGAAATGATATGATTGAACTGGCTTCAATTGAGCTATTTTACTTTGTGAGTCAGGTTCTTTGGACAGCAGTAAAATAACAAACACCAATCATGTGTGCCACAGAGCACTTGAATAGCCTTAAACTTGCTAAGAATTTTTGAGTAATCGGAGAACTTCAAAGCAATCAAGACAGATGATGGCATGAAGTGATGGCTTCTTAGACCGGAACAGTGGGAACATGGATGCTGTTGCTTATTCCTCCATTATCTGAAGCCAGTGTCTTCATCTGTCCTCCGTGTGTGATGCATAGCTAAGCAGTGTTGGTCCTGATGATAGGCTGCTCTGTGCCTCAAGTGTTTATGCAGATTTGTCTCTTACAAAGAATGATTGAGAAATGTAATCTCAGTCATTGAGTCCAGGTTGTGACCTTGAAACTTAGAAAAAGCAAAGGGCAGGGAATATAGCTGAGATACCTACTGGATACCTGCCAGTCTTGAAGAATGATGAGGGATTAAGAAGGTGTAGGTATGTCTAGACATAAGGGAATGGGATGGTTCTGTGTGATCATTTAAATTATGATGGCCCTGATGATTTATGCTAACAAACTAACATAAACATTTAAACAATAAATTTAAAAATTAATATGAATTTGTTCATTCTGTATAGTGCATTTAGCTTATATATACATCAGTTAATTACTTAAAATTACTTTTTAAAACTGCTAATGACAAAATTAGGAAATAGACCTTTATTGACCAATATGTATGATGGAAAATATGCTTATACAATATATATCTTATACATGTCAAGATTGTTTCATTTATCACATTTCTGTTCAATTAAACAGTGAATAAAGCACATTGGGAAACTGTATCCACAACTGTAGATGCAGAACTAGTTAGACTAAATTTATTATTAAAAACAAAACAAAACAAAACAAAACAAAACAAAACAAAACACGAGGAAGGACAAAAGGACGAAAGGAAGGCTGAGGTAGGGGAGAAAGGGAAAGGCAGGAGAGAGAGTTAGTGATAAGACAAAGAAGACAAAACAGACAAGCCACATGTGGAGAAATTTAAAATTAAACCGTGATTTATATTTATTTCAGAAATA
Source organism: Mus minutoides (assembly GCA_902729485.2). Lineage (NCBI taxonomy): Eukaryota > Metazoa > Chordata > Mammalia > Rodentia > Muridae > Mus > Mus minutoides. The sequence continues at coordinate 34,817 of CACVCL010020588.1, read as the reverse complement.
AAACCATTTTGGTTATTGTGAAGGTTCAATGTATCTAGTGAACACTTAAAACCTAATAAAATTATTCTCATGCTCAAACATAAGAAAATTACACAAGAGGTCATACCTACATGCATGTGCACATCATATTTTTCCTAGGGATTTGTAATCATGTGCATTGTATATGCCATACATGTATGTGTTTACAACATAGTTGAGAAAAACCATCACTAGCTATTGTGTCTCACAAGTCGCCTCCTGAGCAAAGGTTCTTAAATCTATCAAACTTTTGAGATTTAGTTCTATTAAATACATTGACACAAGAAAACATACTTATGTAATATATATCTTGTGTGTGTTTGTGTGTTATAAATCTCCAAATAAACATTATTTGATCAAGGAGTATTTATTACCTTTTTTATGGATAATTTTTTTTTTTTACAAACTCATTGTTTTAGGGTATTGTTAAGTACTCCAGCACTAGCATGTAAGTTTAGAGTGTTCCAATTTAAGTGCAGATAAAATGTATAATTTACAGTGGCAGTTCAAAAATGTTGAAAAATAACATATAAATATTTAATTGCAAAGCTGATTTAGAATGAGTATTGTTTATAACAAATGCTCTGGTATACACAGTGATACAGTGTATTAATATGTTCATTTATTAATATCAGATTTAAAAATACAGACGATTTTAAAGTAGAGGCGAAGTATGAGAAGAAATGTGAAATTAGTATCTGGATCTGACTTAATGGGAATATTTTTCACATTTCTTTTGAATGACATCATGAGGTGACAGTGATCAGTGCTGCAGCGGGGGACAGAATTCTCAGGCATCCAGGGAATCAGAAATGGTTGCTGCTCTCATTGCATTTCCCATCACACTCCCTACTGATGTCTAAGAGATGGCCCCACTCCTGCATCCACCCTCCTCTCCCTCTGTGAAGTGGAAGCTGTTGTCATAACATACCTACTCTATCTTTACTTTTCCCTCATGGAAGTCCCCCTGACATGTTGTTCACTGATGCTGTTAGCAATAGCCATTGTCCACCTATTAGACTGTATTTCTGTGTATAGTTACTGATTATGTGTTTGTATGTATACATGTGTATTTGTATATGCATGTACACAGTTTGCTGAGAATGTGTGATGGGGTTTGTTTAACTTAACTGACTGAAAATTATAGTTACTACAAGTAAAATTTTCAGGGTGGTTAGTAGTTGTTATGGACATGCTCATACATGTGTCAGGGCACTTGTTATAAAGAGTACTCATTATAAATCGGCTTTACAATTAAACATTTATACATGACTTTTCAGTGTCTTAGAACTACCATTGTAATGACCGTTCACTCATATTAGCTACTCTGTGCTTTAGAGTTTAAAACTGAGATGTTTTCATTTACTCTTATTTGTTTATGCATTTGTGTTTTAAACTGAAGTATATTTACTTCATTAGTATTTTAATTCGAGAGAAACATATGCTTTATAAAATTAATCAGGCTACAATTTGAGCGAGTAACTTACAAAATTGTTTATCACAAAACATGTATGGGTTGACTGCATTTTCCTATCTGTGTATGTGGAAGAGCTATCTGGCTTTCTCTGAAACTGATTTCATACTGGCATTTAAATGTTTGCCATTGTTAATTTCATTTTTTTTTAATTCTTCAGTAACAGAAGGTACACTGATGACTACTAGAATTTCTACAAAACATTAAAACACGTAAGTCATCTCAAACCGTAATCAAGAAAAAGTAAGTAAAGGTATTCTGAGTGTAGCTGACATATAACTTTTTTCCTATGTTTTTCCAGAGTTCCTATAGGGACTCAGACATCGGAAAGAGATTTATGTTGGCTGACAACTGATTCTCACTAGAGGTCGCAGGATGTCAGAAGACTGACCAGCTGACAAGGACACAGCTGCTTATGTTTCTCTGCATAAAGCATGCTGTTTGTGTATCTGGGGAATGCTTCAGACAGTGGGCCAGTTAGGAAGCCATGGCTTTGCAACACGTTACTGCCACTTAGTGCCTGACTATTGTGCTGTTCCTGTGTTTGAAATTAAAGAATTTCAGGGCAGACAAGATAAGGGGGAGTTCAGGGTAGTATGACTAAACAGAAACACACACACATACACACACACACACACACACACACACACAGAGAGAGAGAGAGAGAGAGAGAGAGAGAGAGAGAGACAGAGACAGAGAGAGACAGAGAGAGACAGAGAGAGAGAGAGAGAGAGAGAGAACAAGAGAGAGACAGAGAGACCATTTTTTCATTGTTGCTTATAAAGTTCTTAGAGAAAAGCAGGCTCCCGGAGGATTGATTTAGTCTTCTGAGCAGGGGCTTCCTTATATTAAGATCAAGAGCTTCCATTATGATTATGTTTTCTTTATTTTAGGGAGGGTCAGAGACATTTAATGAACATCACAATCAATTAGAGGAGTTCAGTACATACAAAATCAATAATTCAGAGTCTTAACCATTTAGCTAATGCTCTGCGATCCTTAATAGTGTCTGTATTTTCAATGTGTGCATTAGTGTTTCTTTAATTATCTCATTCCTCGAGTTCCATCTTTCAGCAGTTCATAGAGATGTTTCAGTGTTCAAACCCCAATGCAGAACTTACAGTTAATCTTTACTTGCCTTAAGTAGATGACTAAGAAAACAAATCAGTTCTGACAACACATACAAATACAGGGGGACGCCAGGGCCAAGAAGTGGGAGCGGGCGGGTAGGGGAGCAGGGCCGGGAGGTGGGAGGGTATAGGGAACTTTCTGGATAACACTTGAAATGTAAATGAAGAAAATATCTAATAAAAGTTGGAAGAAAAAAAATTCTTCTCACACAGTTTTACCTGTGTACCGATGGTGAATTGTCTGGAGAACTTTTAATTGGAAAGTACTTTTGGGAGTGTACTTTGAAATGAGAAACAGCATAGTGATATAATTAATTTCATGGAAAAATACATTTATGAAAGTTGAGAAAAACTTAGGTTTTCGGTAAAAATTCAAAAGCCACATGGAATTTTATGCGTGTAAACACTAGACATTATAAGACCCATGGTAGTTGATATTGAAAGAAAAACTAGTTTCACTATAAGCTCTATTTAGATAGGTTAAAATTTATCATTATATTATTCACCTTGATATTTGTTATTTGGAAAAATTCCATATTAGAAAGAACTGAGTGTAAGTCCAAAGCAGTATCTTGACCTAAAGGAGTGAGTGAAGGTGTGGGTGACCTAGGAGTGAGTGAAGGTGTGGTTTAAGAACACCACACCTTAGTAACTGACCCATTATGCTTTGGGATAGCTAAGATCAATAATTGGCATGATTATATCCATGTGTTCAATTTCATACATTATCTTCCTGTTTCATGTCCATTCTATTATTTTTTTCTTTAATGTATGCCCTGAAAACTGTGGCATCTATGTACTAGGGCATGGGAATAAAAGTGGCTAATAAACTCTCCCTGTACATATTGAATTAATTGCACTACTAATTGCTTTCCTGTTTTACTAGTAATTACCAGCACACAGCTTCAGTTTCTCAGCATGTGGTCTGACCATTTTCAGAGTAAGTCATAAACCTTGCACTAAATAATACCAAAGCCAAATGCACAATTTCCATTCCTTGTAGCAATGGTTACTGTAGATTCAGAAAGCAAAGAGAATTATCTCATTTGATGGGCTCTTCAGAAATATACAAATCTGTAGTTACTTCCTGACATTATTAGTGTTATATTTTTCAAAGGGAGATGTACTTAGAAATTGTTTTAGCAGCTGGGTGTGGTGGCACACGCCTTTAATCTCAGTACTCGGGAGGCCGAGGCAGGTGGATTTCTGAGTTTGAGGCCAGCCTGGTCTACAAGGTGAGTTCCAGGACAGCCAGGGCTACACAGAGAAACAGTTTCAAAAAACCAAAAAAAAAAAAAAAAAAAAAAAAAAAAAAAAAAAAAAAAAAAAAAAAAAAAAAAAAAAAAAAAAAAAAAAAAAAAAAAAAAAAAAAAAAAAGAAAAGAAAAAGAAAAAGAGAAAGAAAAAGAAATTGTTTTAGCAACAGAAATGAATTTCTTTTAAACTAAATGTTGAAGTACAAATGAACGGCTAAACTTTTTTCAAATCCTTCTGAAGACTGAAGATCAGAGAGAGGAAGGGGAGAGACTGGAGGGGAGGACAGAGGAAGGAGAAGGGAGAGACAGAGAGACAGAGACATAGAGACCCAGAGACCCAGAGACAGAGGGAGACACACACACACACACACACACACACACACACACACACACACACACAGAGGGTTGGTGGGGCAACTCTGCCATTGTTTTGACCAGATTATTTAGTGCCAAGACGATGGGTTCTGCACCCCCAAATTTTGGCATTTCAAAGGAATGATAATGGTTAGAAAGCACTAGGTATAACTTTTTCCTGAAACTAAATTTAAATTTAAAAAACCATGGAAACTGTCCAGAAATGTTAGCATTCTCCCCCTAGCAAAAATTTAGACCACCACGCCCATCTGAAATAGTAAGATAATTAAGGATCAAACCCTTGGCTGGGTAATTGGCTCTTGACAGCTCCGCTCTCCCGTGCACACTGGCAAGGCAGCATGGGTAAACGCCACTCTGCTGACTCTAGAGACAATCAGAACCACCATTACATCACTGATTAGTTTTCTTAATTGTGCTCAGTTTACAGGGCTTCTTTTCCACCTTGGATTGTCAAGCTCAGAGTAAATCCAAAGGAATTGCTTTTGCAAGAGGCAGGGAAGAAGGAAACCATGAAGGAAACTGTCCCCTCTGAGCCGAGGACGCTCCTATGTCTCTGAATTTTAGAGCTAGAGTTGCGGCTTTAGAGTAAACGCTATACACACATTCTAGGGACCTTAAGTTAGTGTCGTTAAAGTGCTCTAAGGATGAAAAGCAATAGTTATATAAACAAGCACACTTCAGACATACTGTATTGGTTTAGTTTTATAGCGTAAAATTAGTGTTTTAGTGGTTGGAAAAGCCACCCCCAAATGAGTTATAATGCCTGAAGATGAAGGCCAAGGTCATTATTTATTGCCCCTTAAAAGCCTAGTGCAGTTTACAAAATAAATCTGGCTAGGTCCCAGAACTAAGTTGGGAACATAATGGGAGAGTTTAGAAATACAGAAAAGCTAGTGTCCAAGTGCAGCTGTGTATAATGAATAGAGTTAAACCAGTTATAAAATAACTTGGTGATTTTATAATGCATCATAAAAAGGAAGTCACACAAGTTTTAAATATATAGTAAGCAGTTTGCAACAACTTATTTATGAGGCTTGTAAACAATGCTAGTTTCTAAAGTTTTTTTTCATTGTAAAATGCTGTGTATTTATTTACTAACTATTGTAAGCTGTTTGATTTGAGAAACTCAAGTTGTCAGAGACTTACTTTGAAAAAGTAAACTGATACAATTAATGATAGAATCAGTGGGAAGAGAGGCCCCTTGGTTATGCAGACTTTATATGCCCCAATACAGGGGAACGCAGGGGCCAAGGGGTGGGAGTGGGTGGGTAGGGGAGCAGGGCCGGGAGGGGGGAGGATATAGGGAACTAGCTGGATAACACTTGAAATGTAAATGAAGAAAATATCTAATAAAAGTAGTAAAAAAAAAAAAGAAATACTATTATCTAGACATTCAGTATTTATGACTAGGGAATAGTCATGAGAGATAATATTCTGAAAAGAATGACTGAGTTCATTAACTTTAAGCATTCTTAGATTTCAAATTTCACTCAAAATTCTTTTTATCTGAAAAATAAACCTTGTTTTTGACAATTTGTTCATAAGTAATGATTATAAATGTACCTTCAGAGTTGGAATTGATTATTGGTGTCCTTATGAAGAGGCATCATTTGAAAACAGAAAAATGGGTGATGATATTATAGCCAAAGAGGTCTCTCATGCTGGCTTGTATGCTGAGTAGCTTAACTAATCAGCTCATTTGCATCTCACAGTCTCCACACACAGTGATGCTGTTGATCTTAAATGCCTTATAACGGTCTATAGGCTAATAGTTTGTCCGCAGTGTGACATTAGTGGAGATGGTGGAATGTATGGGGATATATACAGGTCACCAGTGGTGCCCTTAACAGAGAGAGTGGGATGTTAATATTTTCATTTTTCTATGTTCCTGTTCCTTAGCTTTTGGGTGAGCAATTCCCTTACATTGTGATATACATATCATCACCATTAGCTCAAAAAAGTAGCAAAGCTAACTGGTTAATGACTGAAATTTCCAATTCTGTGAGTCTAAAGAACCTAAAACAGCCCTTTTCTTCTTTATCATTTTACTGTCTCAGGGATTTTTAGATTGATTGAAATATGATTAACTCATGACTGAGCATTTTTATTTTAATGGTGGGGAGAAATGAAATTAAGATGGATCAGAGGAACCCCAGTCTAGAATAAAATCTAGGGTCACAGGAGGAACATATCCCACTGAAGCTCAAAGGAAACAGATCTTTGTAGGTGCCAAAAGCTATTGGCATTGTCAGACAAGTAAGTTCTTTAGTGATCATTGTTTGTAAGCATTGTTAGCAGAACTGCCAAGCTCAATAAATGGCAACTGGGGCACCTTGCAGAAGGTCAGTTAAGAGGTGAAAAGATTGTGTTCCAAGCATCACTTGCTCTTCCACTGCTTACTCACCATCTTCAAAATAATATCATAATATATTGACAAGTAAATGATGTGTACCTGGTCCAGTGCAATTTATGCCTCCTTGCTTTTTTTCTTTTTTATTTCATTCAACGCTTACTGCATTGGGGATATGTAGGAAGTATGTAGGATGTTGTATTGGAAATTTCACTGTTTATATTTTAGATGTTAGAGTAAGCTCAATGAAATAGAACCCGAAGAACAAGTCATCTCGGTGTCCCACACAGTGAGGGCATAGTAGCTAGGAAGGGCAGAACCACAAATTTCTAGGGAATATCCAAAGACACTTAGCTTAAAGGTATTTGTTAAAACCAGTATCAAAACTAGGTATCAACAAAACAAAACAAAACAAAACAAATCACAAATAAAAATGGGGCACAGATCTAAACAAAATTCTCAACATAGGAAACTCAAATGTCAGCCAAACATTTACAGAAACGTTCGATTTAGCAATCAGGGAAATGAAAATCAAAACTTCCTTGTGATTTCATCTTATACTGGTTAGAATGACTAAGATCACAAAAGTGACAGCTCATGCTGATGAGATTGTGGAGTAAAAGGAACATCAATCCGTTCCTGGTGTCAGTGGATGTAAGTGAAGGGCAAAGCTGTACAGTGACTATGGAAATCAATGTGCTGGTTTCTTAGCAAGAAGGGCACTAATCTTCCCACCAGAGACACTTGCTCAAGTGTGTTCACTACTGCATTATTTGGTAAACAACCTAGATGTCCCTCAACAGAAGAAGGGATTAAAAAAACAAATGTAGCACATTCATACAATGGAGTAGTATTCAGCTGTTAAAAAAAATCATGAAATTCCCAGGAAAATGGATGGAACTAGAAAAAAAAAAAAGATCCTGAGTGAAGTATCCCGCATCCAAAATAGACAAATATGGAATGTATTCACTTATATGCAGATATTAGCTGTTAAGTCAATGATAACAAAGTTACAATCTATAGAACTACAGAGGTTAGGTATAAAGTAAGGGACTGAGGGGACAGGTAGATTTCCCAGGAAAGGGAAATAGAATAGATAGCTATGAATAGATGAGGGTGTGGAAGAAGAAGATCATGTGTTGGGGGATGGGAGGAGGATGAGGTAATATGGGAAGAGACAACTAAAATTAAGGCTTGTAAAGTAACTTTTATCTGCCAGATGGAATTGTCATCTTGGAGGATTACTGCTGAGTAAGCTCAGCCTTTCTTGTTCTTTCTGAACTCGGGCTGGCTGATTCAACTCAGCTGTCGTGCCTCAAACTCCTCTCCAAGCTGACTGATTCAATCTGGCATCTCTCAGATTCTGACTGAATTGCTCTCCTAGGATCAAACTAATTCTGGCTATTTGCTCTTACCTTCTGGTTCTTTCTTACTCTCTGTCTTCAAGTGCCTCTGCTGATCTGCTCTGAAATGCATGAACTCAGGAACAAATTCAACTCCACTGCACTGCACTCACTGCTCTGACTCCCAACTGGCTGAACAGGACTTACTTAACTGAACAGAACTGAAAACTCACTCTCTCTTCCTGCGCTGCTCTTTTTTTTTCCAATATTTATTAGATAACTTCTTCATTTACATTTCAAATGTTATCCAGAAAGTTCCCTATACCCTCCCCCCTCCCGGCCCTGCTCCCCTACCCTCCCGCTCCCATATCTTGGCCCTGGTGTTCCCCTGTACTGGGGCATATAAAGTCTGCATGACCAAGGGGCCTCTCTTTCCAATGATGGCCAACTAGGCCATCCTCTTCTATATATGCAGCTAGAGACATGAGCTCAGGGGGTACTAGTTAGTTCATGTTATTCTTCCACCTATAGAGTTGAAGACCCCTTCAGCTCCTTGGGTACTTTCTCTAGCTCCTTCTTTGGGAACCCTGTGTTCCATCTAATATCTGATTGTGAGCTTCCACCTCCATGTTTGCCAGGCATTGGTATAGTCTCCCACGAGACAGCTATATCCGGGCCCTTTCAGCACTATCTTGCTGGCGTATGCTATAGTGTCTATGATTGGTGGCTGANGCTTGTGCTGTAAGATCAAGAATTGACAAATGGGACCTCATAAAGTTGCAAAGCTTCTGTAAGGCAAAAGATACTGTCAACAAGACAAAAGGGCCACCAACAGATTGGGAAAGGATCTTTACTAATCCAAAATCAGATAGGGGACTGATATCCAATATATATAAAGAACTCAAGAAGGTGGACACCAGAAAATCAAATACCCCCATTAAAAAGTGGGGCACAGAGTTAAACAAAGAATTCTCAACTGAGGAATACCGACTGCCTGCGCTGCTCTTAAATAGTTTTTCTCCTGAGAACTAAGGTATCCTATCTGACTAATTTTCCAGATCTTTTTTCCTGATTCATTACTTTGCTCCTCAATTAGACTTCATTGTTTGAGATTAAAGGTGTGTACTAAGGGCATGTCTGCATTCCAGCCAGATCATAAAGACCTAGGCTGTGATCATAGCAGCCATGTTGCTAGGTTAAAATTTCTCTACAAGGGCCATTTGAGGGGCAGTATGTAAGCCAAATGCAATAGAAGTTTCCTAAAATATATACATATATAAAGATGGTCTAAATTAAATATCCAAATAATGTGACAGACAGAGCTCCAATTGGTCATCTTGTCACCAAGTGAAGCTTCTTGTCCCGGCACTGGGATATACCTAATTGAGTTGTTGACCAATGAGATCACATGGGAATCTGCAAACAAACCAGGCAGTTGTTAAGAAGGTAGATTGTCCTCCATGGACTGACAGCAAGGCCTCATAGTTGAAGAGACACAAGTTACTGAACATGGAGAAATTGAGCTGGTGCCTACATAGAGCCTTCACCCGTACTTTCTTGGTCTTTTAAACAGGAAGGAACTCTGCATGATATCTGCAATATATGCTAGTGTAGTAGTGGCACAAAGCTTATGGAATTAGCCAACCAATATCTTATTTGTCTTAATTCCCAGTCCATGAGATAGAACCCATACCTGACACTGCTTAACCTGAGATTAGATAGCCCAGGCACTTACTATACAACCAAATACTATTTGTTAATAACAAAACAAAACAACAAACAAACAAAAACAAAACCAAAACAATACAAAATAAAACCTTTGAACTAAAATGACTCTTAATGATATTCTGCTATGTTCAAGGATCAGTTTTTTGCTCAGCCATCAACAGAGAAGATTCCTCCTGCCACAGATTTGAACAAATACACTGTCAGGCATTATTTTATAAAGAGTTAGAGACCATTGAACACTGAGCCCTAAATGTGATATCTTCATCGAATCCCTCCCACTGGGTCGCGGGGAACCCTCTGAAAGAGTGCAGAAAGAGTATATGTAAGAGTATATGTAAGAGGGGATGGAGCATACCAAGAAAACAAGGCCCTCTAAATTAGCATAATCACAGCTCCTATAAACTCACAGGACTGTACAAGGTCTGTATGGCATCTGCAGCAGGTCCTCTGTGGACACAGAGTCTGCAGCAGGTCCTCTGTGGACACATTATTGCTTCCAGGTTAGTATGTTTGTGGGATTCCTGACTCTGCAAATTAGTGGGGTTTCTGTTCATGTGCCTTCTTTTGGGTTCTTCTTCTTGTTCTTGTTCTCGTTCTCGTTCTCCTTTTCCTTTTCTTCCTCCTCCTCCTCCTCCTTCCTTCCAATTCCAATGTGTTAGTTTTTGTTTTATTATCCCCCAGAAGCCTGTTTTTTTTCCTAAGAGACAGAAAGAGAATATATCAGAATGGGAGGGAATGTGGGGACCTACTGGGAGGGATAAAGAGAGGTAGAACTATAATTAGGATCCTTTTTGTGAGAAAGAAAATCTTTTTTTGCAATAAAAGGAAAAGGGAAAACAAACAAACAAAGGAACAAACAAGTATCCAAAATACATTTCAACAAGACACTTTCTTTCTGCCCTGGAAAGTTGCAAGCCTTTTCCTTAACAAATAATAACTTTTATTCTGAAGCAAATATTGCCATATGTTCCCTTCTTTCTTAGCTGATAGTATAGTGATATGTGTCAGTTGTTATTAGCAGTACAGACAGATCTTGACTAAGTATAAGATCACTGTAATTAGTTTAGGTTGTGGGGCTGGGGATATGGTTCAATGGTAAAATACTCACCTGGCTTGCCTGAGGCTCTGGTTTTAATCTTTGGCACCATGAAGGAACTTCAAAAAAGAAGTACTAAAAAAAAAAAAATGTATTGCCAAGAATAAACTAAAACAGAGCTAAATGAACTGGGGGCATTCTGTAATGATGATATGTAAAATAATATGACCTAAAAGTCACAGTGTTGGTGCTAGAGAGGTGGCTCAGTTTTATCTAAGAGCACTTAACTTGCTGCTCCTTCAGAGGATGCTGGTTCCATTCCAGGCACCCCTGGGGAATGCCTCCAGTCCCAGGGGATCTGACTCTCTCTTTTGGCTTTCACATGGCACACAGAGATACATGAAGCAAAACATTCCTACACACAAAATGAAAATAAGGTTTTGAAGTCATAGTTTTCAGGGTTTTTAAAAAAGTATTATAATAGAAAATGTAGAAGTTGGATTTCACAGAGGTTCAGAGTCCACAGGAAAGTATTTTACCAAAGTATATAAAATTTCATCCAGAAGACTAAGGCTAATAATGTAAATGCTAATAACAAATGCTAATAACATAAAGCATCCCTCTAAAATTTGAAGTGACATAAAATTGCCAATATTGGCTGTCTTTGACCCCCAGCAACGAAAGCTTCCTAGAATTGTATATTTATAGAATTCCCTAGCTACAATCTAAAGTGTTTAAAAACAAAGCAAAACACAAACAAAAAACAAACAAAACAAAACTCAGCTGAGAGGGTGGCAAGGAAACCCACATTTCACTCTATAATAAAGTTTGAAAAATTAGTTTATTTAGTTTTCCAGACATGTATTTTACGGGAACTACATGTTCCATTTTTTTATTTTAAATGATATTCTTGTTTTGTGCACCATTTTCACAGGACACATGAAGGGAATATATTCACATGTTACTTAATGTCATTGGAAAGCTTTTGACTAATTGGCTGGATTATAAAACAGACTGGTTTAGCAGTCTCTACACACACAGTATAATTTAACTACTATGGTAGCAAAGAAAATATGATGATTTGCTATGAAGTTTGTCCTTTTTCTAGGGTCACAGTTTTCTCCTTTCATGAGGGTCTGAGTGTCATTGCAGGTACCTCGGTGGTGGTCAAGGACAGCCACCAGCTGGATGCCAGGGCCATGTCAGCAGGTTTTCCTGAAGAAATCAATTTCTCTTTTCCATCTTCCTGAAGAGATTGAATTCAGATACTGCACATGTCTACAGCCACACTCAGATTCAACTTCTTAACCACAGTTCTATTTTTCCAAATTGATCGTTTTACATGTTCAGGACAAAAATCTGACCTCAACTATAGAAAAAAAAAATGCCCTCAACTATAGAAGAAAAAAATGACTTTTAAACCCAGCTAATTTGATACAAATAGAGCTAAGTCTAAGATTTAAAAACTGAGAACCAGGGCTGGGATGGTCTTTCAGTGAGTAAAAGCATTTTCCATGTACATGTGACAACCTGAGTTTAATCCCCAAAGCCAAATAAAGCTGGATGCTGAAATACTTCTCTAAAATTCAGCATTCCTAAAGCAAGCAAGGAAGGAGGTAGAGACAGGAGAATTTAGAGAACCTGTGGGCCAGTGAAGGTAGGAGCTGAGTAGCAAAGGAGACAAGGTAGGTGGAGACTGTCCAAAAGATGGGTGGCCAGACCTGGAAGGCAAGAATCAACTCCAGAAAGTTGTACCCTTGCTTACCTACACCACACACACACACACACACACACACACACACAGAGAGAGAGAGAGAGAGGGGGGGAGAGAAAGAGAGTAAATAAATAAGAACTTAAAAAATGGAAGCTCTTCAGGATCTGAGGCCCAGAATGTTGTGAAGCATACCAATACTCATGGCAAGCATTTTAACCATAAACAAACATTTCTCTACCTTAAATCTGATGCTCTAGTATGGTAGTCACCAATACTCTGGATATCAATAAATTACATTTTTATTCATTAATTTATTTCATTTTTTGAAAGAGGGTCACATGTATTGCAGGCCAGCTTTAAACTCCTTATGTAGTTGAGGATGACCTTGAACTCCCTGTCCTCCACTAAAGTTTAAATTTGTTTTAGGTGGTCATGAGAAGCCACTTGGGGGATTGTCCATGCTAAGCAAGCTCTCTATGAACTATGTCCCTAGTTCAAACTTATAAACATTTTCAACTGAGCAGTGACAGATCTGTAAGGAAGGTCTAACAGACATCACTGTCTATTAATAATAAGGCAGCTGTCCCCATATGGTACCATTTTCTTTCCCAATAAATGATAAAAGATGTTCATGACTCTTGAAAATCGTCTAAGAAAATCATCTTAGATCCTAAGAGTCTTAGACGTTTCCTGGCATTTAGTGGGTCCAGGGTAAGAAATGCAGACACAGTCAGCAGTTCAAGAGCAGAGGTCTTCTAAAGAAAAATTGCATTTCTGGTTCTGAGCTGGGCTATATGTAGGATGCACTTTTGCTTAGCCCTGCAGGAGCAACACCAGCATTAATTATACAAACAGCTTTTCTGTTTGGGTTGATCATGACTCAGCAACAAATTTCGAAAGCAGTGTCTTTACCTCCTTAGCAAGCTTTTTTTTTTCTTCCTGTTTTCTTTCTTTCTTTCTTTCTTTCTTTCTTTCTTTCTTTCTTTCTTTCTTTCTTTCTTTCTTTCTTTCTTTCTTTCTAACCCGTGGACTGGGTCTGTTCTGTATGACAGGGTTAGATGTTTAGGATCTACAGACAGAGGTCATCATTGTAGTGATTTTCATGAAACTCCAACTTTGCCAAGTGGAAACAATCACCTCCCCTCTACCTCCTTCAAGTAGAAAACTGTATGTCCTCTTCCAGATTATCTGCTTGCTTTTCTGCAGCAAGTATAGAGTAGTCACATCTCCAAGCCAAAGGTGGTTTCTTCCTATCCTGAGAGACAGAGAGACAAAGACAGAGACAGACAGACAGACAGACAGACACACACACACACACACACAGAGAGAGAGAGAGAGAGAGAGAGAGAGAGAGAGGATTCTGAGACTCATGGCTCCCTGGCTCTTTACTTTTGCCCAAATGCCTACTTGGAATAGAGATGGGTTCCTCAAATAAAGATACAAAGGCACCAGAAGACAGTCCCTGCTAAAGTAACAGTAAAAGATATTGTTAGAAAAGGAAAGCTCTCAGCTCCCTAGGCTCTCGGAAGCTTGGGGGTGGGGGAAGTCTGTCTCACCTATTTTGGAAACTACTTACAGATGTGGGGAAACCTCGGAATTGCTCACACCAGGGTTTTTTTTTTTTTTGCAGAGATTTCCTCTGATTTTTTTTTCCCTTCCCCAATTTCCCACAACCTGTGTTTGCCTTGTCTTGAGCTGGGCTGATGAGTGGTTTACCTCTCTGATCCAGCTGCAGGCTCTTACACCCTGTCCTAGGGAGGAAATCAAACAAGTGAAGCCGAAGGGTACTAGGAGGTGCTGAGCATGGGCGCCAGAACTGTCAGAAAATTTGCGAGGCGAGTATTCCAACTTCCCTTCCTGCGCCCACGTGAGCCCTAGCTCCAGCCCATCAGTGAGGGCTTAGCGTTTCCTGCTGGTGCGATCTGGAACTCGATTTTTTTTTTAAATTAATTTCTCTAGTCCTTAGTAAAACTTTGTTGGTTAGAAGACTGACTTTGCACAGATGTCTGTTTTCTTACCCAGAGAAAGGTCAGATACTTTTTCTTCCACTCTTGAGGTAGGAAGGTTAAACAGCAGCAAGGGAAAGAAACACACATCGCCTATTTATCTGGGGGTGGGGTGGGGGCAGGATAGAGAGATTTGCAGCGAAGTTGTCACGATCCCTCGCTCCACCCCCGGTCTGGCGCTCTGCTCTGACACGAACCTCATCTATTAATTGCTGTTCGTGGACGCAAATGCGGAATGCATTTGGTTTTTTATCTTTAGTAAAATAGAAATGGAAATGTCAGCGCGCTCGTGTCTGTTTGTTTGTATAAGGCTATCAAACGAAGTCAGAGAGGAGGCTGTGGCCCGGATCCTGACCCTGATTGTATGAATAAGTAAGCAGGATGCGAGTGATTGGGTTAGATGCCGCGAAGATTTTTTTTTTTTTCAAGTTAGGAAGAGGGTAAAAAAGACAGCCTAGAGGGGGGGAAAGAGGCACTCCAAATCCTCACACCTCTTTGCTCTCCGGGCAGTCGGGAGCCTCCCTAGCTTCTGCAGGCTTTTAAGGTCTGGCTGCGTAGAAATGCCTATCCCCCACCCCCTTCCTCGGTCTCCCCTTTCAGTTCAGATGTGCTGATGTGCAGACCGGATTCATCTTCCCCGAGCAGCGACGGTGGCAGCGGCGGGCGCAGGCGGCTGCAGCTCGCTCTCGGCCGCAGGGTCCTGACAGCGGCGGGGGCGCGGCGCGGGAGCCGGAGCTCGGGCGGCAGCTAAGCCCGCCGTGCGCCTCTCGCCGCGGCCGGTTGTGATCGCGGGAAGTTCGGCCCCTGGAAGGACGACCTAGACCGAGCCGGGTTGGCTGCGGCTGCCCTCTGCCGAGCTCCTCACCTGCCTTCCGCCCACCCGCGGGCCCCCGGCCAAGTTCCCCAGCATCCGGGGGAGACAGGCAGCATTTGCCCTCTCTAGCGTCCTGAAGACATCCGCATGTCTCCGGACACCTGAACATTCAGGTCTTTCCGAGGAGCTTCCAGTGGGGATAGGAACACTGTCCCTAGAGCCCCGCATATCCACGCGGCCCTCTGGGTCTGGTCCCCTCCTTTTCCTCTAGGGGAGGAGGATGGGTTTGCAAGCGCTTTCCCCGAGGATGCTCCTGTGGTTGGTGGTCTCGGGTATTGTTTTCTCCCGGGAGCTGTGGGTCTGCGCTGGCCTCGATTATGATTACACTTTTGATGGGAACGAAGAGGACAAAACGGAGCCTATAGATTACAAGGACCCGTGCAAAGCTGGTAAGTGCCTGTCTAAGTTGGGACTGTGGTGCGCTGCTGGGGACCAAGACGCTGGGATCTCCTCCAAGAGGCAATGGGAGCTCACCTGTTTCCTTCTCTCCTGCTCAGCCCCTCCGTCGTCGCCCCTCCTCTCTCCTTCTCCCTTTTTCCTCCCCGCTCTCCACCCTGCGCGACGGCCCAAGTTCCCTGGAGTTCTGTGCTAGTAAGATCAGATGCCAAGCACTGGTCCCCCATCGCTTAAGGCAAACGTCCCGTCCAGGAGTTTCTGATCCCTCCCCCATCCCCTGTGAAATTAAACAAGTCATAAACACAGCTGGCTTCTGTGGGTTTTAAATGCCAGCACGCAGCGGGTTCAATGCACCAGGAAGAGACAAGACCTCCGCTGTTCCAGGACGAGGTTTCCCAGAGTCTGTTCATGACCCAGTGGGCAGAGTTTTCCAAAAGGTGGGTGGAGATGGCATCGCTCCCTCTGGACACTCCTTGTTTTACCAAGAGTTTAAGTGTGAGTTCCAGGCCAGAAGGATGTTGTGACAACCTTAAAAGAACTCAGTTGTAGATAAGATTCCAGTTATTTTTCTCCCATTTAAAATTAAATCTAAAAATATTTATACCAAGTTGCTACCCCATTCAAATTTGTGTCTTCCTGGAAGTACTCTCCGGAGCTGCAGAGGCACTGACACTCTCTCGGAAGTCCGCGGGATTACCCCGCTGGACCGGGAACACCAGAGTGTAGCTCTTTGCTTCCACGAGCCGGCGCCACCATGCGTCCCTCCTCTGCACCGCTCAAAGCTTCTGCCCGCTTTTGGTAGGAGCCCCACTCGCGGTTCGCGGGAACCACGTGAGCGCAGTGTCCTAGGGGACCCAACACTGGCTGAAGCATTAGGGAGGGGTTGGGGGATTCCCTGTCCTAAATTCTGTTGGATTGTGGCTGAGGCAATCTCAGTTCAGCCCAGACTCAACTAACTTTGGGAAGGTTGCTGTGACAGGTCCAAGTAACAATGTCCTTGAGAAACTGAAGGCAGGCAAGATCTGGTCTGTCCCAAGTCAAGAGGTGTGGATTCCAGACAAGGGTGACAGAGAAAGGGTAGGCCAAATAACCAATAGGCTTAAGTGTATCCAGATTCCAAGACTGGTTAGATCTGTGGCTGCTTTTATTCCTCTTCCCTAGGTAAGGGAACCCTTCCTGGGCATGAAGGAGACCTGTGCTCAGGTGAAGGAAAAAACCTGGACATTCCCTAGATAATTTTTACCTTTGATGACATATTTCCTCTTGTTATCAATAATATAGTTTCCACATGTTCTCCGGACTTCTTTAACTGATTGTGTCTCTTCTGGCTATAGTGGTAACTAGATGCCAAGCAACTCCTCAAATGTAACTTTTGGTAGGTAGAGTATTTGTAGTAATGCTGCAGCAAGGGATGTGTGAATCTACGGTTTGTCTTAAGGTATGGGTGAGGTCCCAGATTTATAATGTTGTAAAAGGAACTGTCTACTTTGATGTTCTTTCCTGTGAAAGATTCAATCAGTGAGGAAGACCAAGGTGAGGTGTCCCTACTGTGAGTTCAAGCATATGCAAACCCTGGGTGTTTATTTTTCTTCGCAAATAAACACCAAAAGAAAAGAAAAGAAAAAAAAAAAAAGACAACTTGAGTAATATTGACTTTTTATTTCCCCTTCAGTATAGCATTATTTTTGAATAAAAATAGAAAATAATAACTTATTATTACTAATTGCTTTTCCTACCTATCTTTGAGGAGGCGTATGTCTGTGAGCATGTGTCTATTTGCATCTGTTGAGCAGGGAAGAATGGCCAGTGTAGTAGTAGGCTAAGATATATGAAGATACAGGGGTCTCTTTCCAAGGGTTCTCCCCCACCTGTAACATACTGAGATGAAAGGTTTTAATTTGTCACTCTGGCTACAGAGTGATAAAATCTTACTCTCTCTTTTATTAGTACTGTGTAAGACAAATGAAAATTAAAATAACAGGAAAAATGTGAGCACATCGAAATCCCAAGCAAGAGTCAAAAGAAGGAAATAACACAAACACACACACACACACACACACACACACACACACACACACACAGAGAGAGAGAGAGAGAGAGAGAGAGAGAGAGAGAGAGAGAGAAGTGCACATTTGGGAAATACAGCCATACAAAAGTACAAAAGCAAGACCTTTGGTGTGTTTTTTTGCTGTAGTGCATCCCAGGGCCTGGTCCAGGACTGAGAAGTCCTTTCTGAAGTCCACTAAGAAGCATTCGGATATGCCCTGCTTGTTTGTACACGGTGGCTTGATGGTACACGACAAACAGCTTTAATGATTTTGAAACTTAGCTGAGTCCATTGTTCTAGCTAGGTTCATGACATTCCAGTGTGCTGGAGCCTGTCAATCTTCCCACTGCACAGACAGGAAGACAGAGACCCAGTGACTTTCTGAGGTCACACCAGAATGCCATTCCTGTTGCATTTGAAATTTTTCTTTCTGACATTTTATTTGAAACATAAAGAAACATACAACAAACACAAACCTAAGAAATGAGCCCAAGTCTTTTTGTAATCCTGATTGATTTGGAGGAAATTATTTTGATATAAGAAGTTAATTTCATTTACTTCAAATCTAAATCCTGGATGTCAGGAATTAAAAATAATAATTACAGAGTCATATTGACAGATCCACTTTTAAGAATTTAGTACATACTAAACAAGAGGCTGTTCATAGTCTCATCTACAAAATTCTATTCCAAATAAGATAACAACAAAAAACTCATGCTATCCAAGGAAAATTATTCTCAGCAATAATTTGTTAAAAATTGTTCCATCCTTAGTATATTTATGAAGAGTGCAATTATTTATCTGTAAGAGTTCTGACTTCAAGTCTGGAAAGCTATAGGAGAGAAAGAATGCCTGTAATCATTTAGTTGAGTTGATTAGGACATTTCTAGTATAAATGAAAATATGTGGTTTAGTATACCATGACTTCTAGTGTGATCACAGATGAAATCTGCAAGGGTGGAAGGGGTATTTCCTTCTGTGAATGAATTTGCACAGAGATGCCAATAGAGTAGCACTAAGAGATACCTGCCCGACCTCTTGACTGCTCTATGAGGGGAGGTCATCTGCTCAGCTGAGTGTACAGTCGGGAGCTTCTCACTCTTTGGAGTATAAAGGGTCACCAGAGACATGGAGAGCCTGAGGCAGGGGAAGCTTGTTTTAAAGCAGGGGATGAGCACCCTTTCAGGGTGCTGCTCCAGTAAGTGTTAACCTGAAGGTTGACATCTGTGAAGTGTCAGTTTACAAACTTATGGGCTGGACATGTGTCAGAAACAATGTATAAAAGCAGAGACCCAGGAAACACTTGAACTAACATGTGTTCCTCCCTCCTTCCTTCTTCCCCCACTTCCCTGCCTTTCTCTTTATCCTTCTGTCCTGTCTCTTTTTCTTCTTTCCCTCTTCTTTCCTGTTCTTTTTTTACATTTAAGAAGGTATTAAGGATGTTCAGACCACTGCTACTATGGGGATTGACTAAATAGAGGTATACATGGTGAGTAGACACTTGAAGACTGACTAAGGAAACATAGTGTTTGCCAGTAAGTGTGTTATCCCCTCTGTATCCACACAGAAGCAGTGTATGAAACAGTTTTGTGCCTTGAAATTTGTGAGTAGATGGTTCTTTTTCTGTTTCTTTAAAGTCAGTGAGGTGAGAGGTTGAACTTGACCTTTGAAAAGCATCTGTGGGCACAGTCATGAAAAAGTAAGCTTTTGGCATCCCAAGGGCTTCTTGTTGCTTTTCCTCATGACTAGGGCCCTGGTTTCCACATCCCTGAGGTCTTAGGAAAATTTTCACAGGTTTCTAATTTCTCTTTTCTAGGTTAGTTGTTTTTGTTGTTCTTGGTGGTGTATTTTCTGGATGGACTGGAATCTTCTTAGGTACAGCACTTCAGAGCTTGATGCCCAATTCCATGTCTACTATTCCATAACAATTTGAAATATCCAAACATTTACCTTGAAGTCAGCCTCTCTGGGCTGCCAAACTCTGGTTTGAAAACCCACTTTCAGGCTTTGCTGCTTTAACCAGTCGCTTCTGTCTTAGTTTTTGTGACTCAGATATTGTATATGTATATATATCATATATATATATATATGATATATATACATATTTATGTCATATATGTAAAATGAGAAATATATACATATTTCTCCTCTCCTCTCCTCTCCTCTCCTCTCCTCTCCTCTCCTCTCCTCTTTCCTCCTCCCCTTCCTTTCACACTTTTGTCTCCAAACAGTGTGACTGACAAATTAAAAATTCACTGGGATAGTTTTGGGTGTGTGTTTCTAGTTTCCTCAAATATTCTGAATATTAACTGCATAATAGATGTGGTTTGTGAAAATTTCTCCTGTCTTGTAAGTTGTTCCTTTACTCTGCTGTTTCTTACAGTCTGGATTATTACTACTTTCATATAATCTTCCTTGTCTACCTTTTCCTTCTTTGCTTGTGTTTTTCTATCCTTGACCAAAATATAATCCTTACTTGGATCAATGGTATAAAGTGGCTTCCTATAATTTCTTTTACTTTTACAGTTTGGGGATTTTATATTGGCTTTTAACCCAATTCGGGTTGATTTTCTGTTCATTCTTCACATAGACACCGTTTTCCTAGAATTGTTTACTTAAACATGTTTTGACAAGTGTAAGGCTCAGGTCTGAAATCACAGCACCTGTGAATTTGGGTAAGAGGAACAAGAGTTCAATGTGGTTCTTGGTTACCAAGCATACACAGTAAGTTAGGGTCTGCTTAGACTAAATGGAACCTTGCCTCTAATGTGTGTTTTGGGAGCTTCTGTAGAAAGTCATTTGGCTCTAAATGCATGGGACTATCTTTGGGTTCTCTTTGTTCTGATGGGCTGTATGTCTGTTTTTATGCCAGTATCATGCAGGAAGAACCCTAGAATAACCAACATTATCTTCAACAAAGAGATGAGAGCTGGGAGAATCAGAATATGTCATTTAAAACTATGCCACAAATAAATAGTTCTTCCCAAAACATGTACATTACACCTCTATGACAATATAATATGAACATAATTTCTTCTGTTGAAACTCAGTCTTCCTCCCTTATTGTACAGGTATAAACCCTACATTTGAGTATCTCAGCAAACATGACTCATGTAAACATAAAATTTACAACTAACAGTATAGGAAGTCTCCTGTAGGCCCGTTGGCCCCCATGATACTGAGATGTAGATTTGTAAGCAGCCCTGGCGATTAACAGTAGTTACTTTAGGTCATTGTCTATGGTTTTAATATTGCTTTAGAATCTCCATGAAAATGTTTTAACTGGGATCTTCTGTAAGCATTTGTAAGAAATGATAGAAAACACAGATAGCCATTAAAATGAGGCATGGTATATTTTGCTGGAACCATCTGGTGCTCAGGGATATGGTGAGGGTTCTAGTAAGGACTCTGCTGCTACCCGCTCCACACTCTAGGAATGCCTTCTGCATGAGCTCAGAACAAGGTTTAGCCAGTACTCAGGGGACCAGAGAGACCCCAGGGACTAAAAGATTTCATTTTCTGGGAGAGTTTTGAAATCATTTGCCATATATATATATTTTTTATTCCAAGATTGGGAATGAATTGTGGAATTATCAAACTTTGAGGAGTGGAGAATCTTCTCTCCATCTTTAGACACAGCACAACTATTTAGCAATAAGGCTTAAGTGGTTTGTTTCCTTTAGTTTCCTATGGAATAATAACAACTTGAGCAGAAAATATTTAAAAAATTCTTTCTAGCCTCAAAGCTATGAATTGAATTTCAGAGAATGATGTGTTTTCCTAGAATGCAGAGGGGACCTCTTGTTTATTTATTTAGTTCTTGCCATTTTAAGTCCTAAGACTGGATATTGACTATTGGATTTTGGGACAGCTTGGCCTAATGCGTTGCTCATTTCACTGGCTTCTTAGAAAATGTGTGCTTGTCCTTTCAGGCCACTTTAAAGTGTTCAGCCATAGATTTGTACTAAGAAGCATTGTAAATTAGGTGATAGTTGAAATCCAAAAAGCAAACCTAGGAAGTATGTATTCTTTTCAGCCTTTTCTCTTGCAATTTACATTTCTAGTTTCTGCTAAATCTTTGCTGTCAGTCACGAGTTAATTCCTTGACCGCTAGTAATGAGGTCACAGGTAGCTACAAACAAAAATCTAATGGTGTGTGTCCATACCCTGTGTAAAGCATTCAGACTCGGAGTTTTCAAAAAAGATTCTAAAAATGTTTAACACTGTAGTATTTCATCAGTGAAGAATCACCACAAGGCCTGAGATAAAATATGTATGTTTACTGTTAGGGTTTGATATCTGCTGTGTTACTAAGATCCCTGTTGATGCCATTTGATTGGTGTGATGGGGGAGGCAGGGGTGGAGGACAGCAGGGTGTAACGGTTTGCTCATTCCTTGCATTTCTCATCCATGTTAAGCTGTCAGCATGTGGATTGTGCACCACAGAGTCACCTCCAGGGGTTACTGGCCTGCTTGCTCCTATCACAGTCCTTTGAACTTTTCCTCTGGCTTTGACTGAATGTGAAGTGTTTACTGGGATAATTGCTGGTTCTTGTGCTTTGCCGGTAGTCTGTGTGGCATTGGGTCAGTTGATTGACTACTCTGGATCCAAGGAACTCTGTTCCTCTTCCATGATCTGGTTTGAGATGGCAACTGCTTACTTGTTGTATGTGTGTGTGTGTGTGTGTGTGTGTGTGTGTGTGTGTGTGTTTGTGTATATGTGTGTGTTCTAATAAGTATTGTGCTTTAAGACAGGGGTATGTGGTCAAATATTCTTATATAAATGCAATGTATATGTTTATATACACTTTTTAAATAAGTAACAGATTTCATACAATGGTTGTACCATAAATGATATTACCTAATAAGGTCACCTTTGGTCTCTACACAATACTATACAACAGACATATTGCTTAAGGACATATTTATTGAGCTGCATCCTCTTGCTGGATGGCATATGACTTTCCTGCATAGATAGTAGAAACTTTAAGATACCTCAAGGGAGAACAGGAAATAAATAGAAAATATCAAAGAGGATAGAAGTCTCTGTATGTAGGAATCATCTTTGTGATACGTATCATAACACAGTTCACATTGAAGATGGGGTGGCATACACACATAGTCCCCTTTGGATGATCTCTGTGAGTTCAAGGCCTTCTTGGTCTACATTTTTGAATTCCACATCACCCAAGGCTACATAGTTAGACTTAGTCTTAAAATAAGAAGAATCCAGAGTTCTCTGCCTGTGGAAGAAGTCTCTGTTGATTACATCAGTCACACAAACATAGTCTCTCACGGATATGTGAGGAAATTTAGACCTGGGAAAGGCTCACTAGTGGCTCATCCTGTCCTAGGAATAGGAAGTGATGAGAAATGGGCCTAGGTTTCCACATGGTAGATGTCTTCCTTCCCTTTTGTGTGGCCCCATACTCTGGTAGTCTAGTCAATACAGTGCAAACATGGTAAGACTTTCATTTGAAGAGGTGATGAGTCTAACACAGACATCCATTTGTTGTGATTTGCTCTTGCAAGGTTCCATCTTTTCATCAGTGCTTGTGAATTTTAACAGCCTTCCTCTCCACTGTCAGAGTAAGACTAGCATGTTTCACTTGTGTGAAGTAAAATGAAGGTCTTCTTTTGAGAGAGTATTCTCTATGTGTGAGGAGCTAGAAATGGGAAATGTCCACCATGTATGAAATAACTAAGAATGTATATGTCTAGCTTTTGTAGAGTTGAATATTTGAGTGGTTGAAGGAAGGCAGGTTAGGAAAGGTACTGCTGGAATTTTCTTCTATATATTTAAATTGTCCAGGTACCTTAGAGATGGAGCATTTGCCTGACACCAAGTCCTGGGTTCACTCCTCAGCACTATGCGCAGACGTACATGCAAAATTTAACGATTTAGATCCACAATGGGTATGAAGAGCATTCTTTTAAATGCTAGCCGTTTATGGAAATGATTCATATGTCTTATATATGCAGATGGCATGTGAGTTTCTTTGAGGAAACAAATAAACTATGTAATTATATATATTTCTTTCTTTTTTTGTTGTTTTTTGTTTTTTGTTTTTTGAGACAGGGTTTCTCTGTATAGCCCTTGCTGTCCTGGAACTCACTTTGTAGACCAGGCTGGCCTCGAACTCAGAAATCCGCCTGCCTCTGCCTCCCGAGTGCTGGGATTAAAGGCGTGCGCCACCACGCCCGGCCCAGTATTTAAATTACCTTTTTTCAACCATAAAATCTAAAAGATCTGAGATCATATGCTTTGAAAACTTTAAGGAACAGTAAGGTTAGGTAAACTGGAAGTTTAGTATTGTTATGCTGATGATAATTTCTTCAAAGAAAATATATTACCTTTACCAAATTTTTAGACAGGAGAATTCCTGTTTGTATTTGTTTTAGTAAATGGTTCAGCACAAAATCTGGTAAATACTAGTCCTTTCACTGTTAAATTCCCTTTGAAACCTAAAGATTTGCTGGCATTGGTTCTTTATAGGTAATTTTATCAATCCATAAAAAGAAATTGTATATACCTTGGCCCATGCAAAATGTGGCCAACAGGCACATTCATTAGGGTTAGAATGTAAAGAGTGGGAATAATAGACCAGATCGGGAGCTTGGGTTGCTTTAAATGTATGTTTGGAATGGCATGTGTGAGCATGTGTGAGCATGTGTGAGCATGTGTGGACTGGTTGAAGCAGCTCCCTGTAGTTAACACAATGAAAATACTGATTATCAAAAACATCTTCACTAGTTTCTAGGCTTGAAATATCCACAGTAGGAGCAAATCTTTAGAAGATACTATGAAAGGCAGAGTAGAATTTCAAATATAAACTTCAAGTACAAAACTTTAACTTCAAAACCATTCTATTGTATGCTCTTTTTGATGGAAGAGATAGCTCAGCATTTAAAGATAACTTGTCCTATATTTCCTTGTGATAGACATGAACTGAACCCAGGATCCTGGACAACCACATTGTCTACCTCTCTGCCCCTCCCCTTCTTCTCTTATTTCCTTTTTATTATATGCAAATATTTTGTGTGAATTTGATTTAGTTTCAAAATTGTTTTTCAAAGTTTCACAGAAGTAGGATAATTATTAATAACTTGGAGGCTGGTGAGGTGGATCACAGGGTAAGGGCACCTGCTTCTATGGCAGATATATTAGTTAGGGTTTCTATTGCTGCGAGGAGGCATCATGACCACAGCAACTCTTATAAAAGAATGCGTTTAATTGTGGCTGGCTTACAGTTTTAGAGGATTAGTTCCATTGTCTCCAAGGCAGGAAGCATTCAGTCATGCAGGCATACATGATATTGGAGAAGTAGTAGCTGAAAGTTCTACATCTGTATCCTCATGCAGCAGGAAGCAAAAGAGTCTGGACTTGGAACTGGCTCTTTGAAACCTCAAAGCCCACCCTCAGTCATACTTCCTCTAACAAGACCACACCTCCTAGTTCTCTCAAGTAGTACCATTTCCTTGTGACCAAACACTCAAACCCATGTGCCTGTGGGGGCCATTGTCATCTAAACTACCACACCAAAGGCTTGGGTTTAACCCCCAGAACCCACATAGTGGAAGGAGAAAACTGTCTATTGAAAGCTGTTCTCTGTCCTATACAAGGGTGAACACACACACTAAATAATGTAAGAAACAGATGAGATTCAGAATTAGATACAAATGGACTCTGATACTGAACCTTCTATATAATAACTATGACTTTGACAATTTGGTTAGTAACTCAGTTATGCTTAATTTTCTGATATACAAAATGGAGATAATATTATCCTCATAATGTTATTATGAGTACTATATAAATGTAAGGTATATGTTACTTTGTCTGGAACTTACTGCTGTATTACTTTTGTGCAAAACAGTACAAGTATATAGGGCATAGAGAACTTCTTAAGTTAGAGGTACTTACATTTTTAGAAAGATGATCTTTATAAAAATATTAGTGAAATAAAGGTTACTTTCTTTATGTGTGACGATATATCCATTCTCCAGTATTCTAACACCTTTCTTCTTGAGAAGTTAAAACCCTTCCCCATAAATATTTTTGTTCAGAAAGATGTGATAGGATACCAGTGTGCCAATATATGTGAATTCTGTATACTCAAGATATATTGTCAATACTCAATTAACATTGATTAGTGTGTGAGTAGAATCTTGGCTACATAGTCTCCTAGTCGTTTCTGGTTTGGATTTTGTTTGCCATCTGGATTGACTTGAGTTTAAACATTCACAATCCCATGTTTACAAAGAGCTAAGTTTGAACATATGAGCCTAAGCTGCAAAGGTTCATTAATTCATTCAATATTTCTTCAGCATTTACCATGAATGAAGCATGGCTCTCTTAGGCACAGAAACATGAAGTAAAATAGAATTCTGAGGTTCTTACTTTAGAGGGTGTGTGTGTGTGTGTGTGTGTGTGTGTGTGTGTGTGTGTGTGTGTTTGTGCATGTACTTTGTGGAGGGCAGGATTTAACATTATTGAATGTCTTCCTTAATCAATTTTCCACCTCTCTACTTCGCTGTCTTTGTTTTTCAGGTATGGTATCTCAATAAACCTAGATTTCAGTGACTGGCTAGATTGGCTGGCTGTCAAGATCTAGGCATCTTCCTACCTCCACCTCCCTGGTACTGCACTAGGATTCTAGGAACATGCCCAGAGCTTTGTATTTTTAACATAGGTGCTAGGAACTGAACTTGGTTCTTCATGCTTTTGTGACAAGCCCTTGACTGACTGAGCCATCCCCCTAATCTCCTGTTTCCTGTTTTGCAAATAGATACTATTTCATATACATGGTTATATACTAATAGCATAATTGTACTCTAAAAGTTAGCTTTAGCATATAATAGTGATGCAATTGTATGCTAAACTTATTTCAATTTAGTGTTTGAAAATGGATACTAGTATAAATTATAACAAATAGAATTTATGATCTCATATATCTTGAGGGGATTTTTATTCTCAAGATACATGAAGAATTATACTGTGGTGGGAGTACTTCCTGTAAGTACCCTATGGACTTTGATACTTGGCAGTGGACTGGGATGGGATGGAATTAGCAATTGCTTATAGAATTATTTGGGGATAGCAAAATTGCTATATTAGCAATCTTGATTTCAATTCCTCTTTCTTAAGCAATTTGATTTTGTGATTTCAGCTTGTCACATTGCCCTGTGTTTTTGAATAGATAAAGCATATTCCTGTACTCCACACTTTGTGCTTATTCTTATGTAGATTTAAAAGCTCATGGTTCACATTTTCTTTGTTTACAGAGAAAAGCAGAAAACGTGATAAAATAAATTAAATGAAAGGCTGTTCTTTTGATTCATACTGCTCTACTGTAACTTCGCAAAGTAAATGTAATTGTCACTGTCTTTAAGTAAACTCATCTGGATTGTGACTTAATAACTGGAAACAAAATGGGCCTGCTTGTTTAGGAATGTATGCACGAGGATTGGCTGAGCTATTGTATCGTCGTGCCATGCAGCGAATAACTCTTGGTTTTGCTGGTCTTGGTATTCAGGGTTTAGAGATGTTCAAGACCATTTGAACCCTTACAATTTCTGAATTCTGCATTGTAAGCAGCTTCTTTGAAATGGAATCAGAGTCACAGGATAGATGGGCCCTGACAACTGAATGGAAAAGAAGGCCTGCCACTTCTGAGTCACTGGTCCAATGTTTCAGCCAAACCCTGACAGCCACCAGACTGAAGTGGCCACAAGCTCTGCAGGGTTCCTCTCTTTATCACACAGTAGCCTTGTAAGCTAGGCATGGTGGTGCACACCTTTGACCCCAGCATTCAGGAGTCAGAGGCAGGTAGATTTCTGTGAGTTTAAGGCTGTTCTGCTCTACAGGCCAGCCTGAGTCATATGGTAAGACAATTGTCTCAAAATATGGTAGTCTTGAGAGTAATTTGTGCCTAAATTCCCATCCTCCTTTTCTACCTAAGTCCCTCAGTAAAAAATTCACCTGCCCAAAGAAGAGCAAGGAATGGTGGGTACACCCACCTGCTTCTCTGAGATTGTTCAGGGCCACATCGCCATCCTCAGACTGGAGCCAGGTGACCCTGATGGATTTGTTTCATGGGAAAGGTGGTTTGAATTGCGAGTGAGTACAGCATGCCTGAAGAAGGTACAAATCAAATGTTTTCAATTTAAGTTTAGTTTCCACAACAGACTGCATAAATGATACAGCAAAGAAACTTGGAAAATTGTCCTGCATTAAAGCATTTTACTAACTAGGAGAAATATTAAAATGTGTATTATTGTTTTGTTTTTCTAACAGAGTCTAATGTAGCACAGGCTGTCCTTGAATTTGCTCTGTGGCTGAGACTGGCCCTGATACTCTGTGGCTGAGCCGGGCCCAGATCTTCTTGCCTTACCTCCCAGTTGCTAAGATTACAGGTGTGGGGGCTGGAGAGACAGTTCAGGGATTAAGAGCATTCACTGTTCTTCCAGAGATCATGAGTTCAATTCCCAGCAACCACATGGTGACTCACAACAATCTGTAATGGGATCTGATACCCTCTTCTGGTTGATATACATAAAATAAGTGAATAAATCTTTAAAAAAGGATTACTGGTGGCTAAAATATGTACTTTTTAAGTAATCACTTACATGTATATACATATATATGTATATATAATGCTCTTTAACTTAGCATAAGAATATATTTTTAATTATCTCTATGAAATTGACCTTCAGAAATCTTAATTTTATCTGATTTGCCTAGTAAAGAGTTACTTTCTGTTATGTTGCTTATTTTATGTAAAACATGCTTTAAAATGAAGAACAAACTTCTTAAACTGCTGTCAAAGGAAGTTTTAATTTTAAGGATTTAATTTATTTTTTAATTTTTTTTTTTCGAGATAGGGTTTCTCTGTATAGCCCTGGCTGTCCTGGAACTCACTTTGAAGACCAAGCTGGCCTCGAACTCAGAAATCCGCCTGCCTCTTCCTCCCAAGTGCTGGGATTAAAGGTGTGCGCCACCACTGCCCAGCTAATTTTAAGGATTTTATATCAGTAAATAAAGAAATAAAAATAGAAATTAGCAACAGAAAGTGTACGAGGCATAATTTAATATAAAGAGCACTAGGTATCGTGTAGGAAACATGCATACAAATCTTAGCTCTTGATATTAAATTATATTAACTCTCTCTTCTTACAATGCCTTTGAACTTCAGTCCTTTCAGTTGTAACATGGAGAAAATAATATCTAGTTCATAAAACAGGTAAGGATTAAGTATACAAGGTCTGTGTAAGCTGATAAGCTGTATGATTTAAATGAGCATAAAACATATATTGTACCTGATCTGTATCAGAAATGTGTGTGGTGGATTCAAATATTTCTGTGCCCTTCCTGCAAAGTTTTCATTACACACCTGGGGAATGGCGGCACTAAACTCTTCAACTGTAAATATCAAAGTGTAATAAGCAAAATATTGTGTTAGTACTAAAGATGGAATTCTCCACATCTGGTGTAAAGAAGGCTTCTCATGAAAGATGATATTTGAGCTGAATCTTGATGTTTTGCAATTTTTTTCTTGGTAAAAAGGTGGAGCAATAATTTAGAGCCAAATAGCTAAGATAAAAGCTGGAGCTGGGAAAGGTCATGACTTTTATGAAAGTACGGGAAAGTGGGAATTGGTTCAATGTGAAAGGAGCAGAGGGTGTGTAAACGTTTATGACTTGGCAAGAAATGATCCTGAATAATACAGTGTCAAGAACCTTTAACACCCAGGCTTTAAACCTGATCCTGTTTGTAGTGAGAAGGGAGCTTACTGCAGATTTAGAGCAGACTGTTGGCTTTATTACAGTCCTATCAAGATGTGTGAGAATGTAAGTGGCCTGGTCCAGTAGGTGCAGGACAAGTAGGAACAGTGTGACTGTAGGCTTAGTGGAAGACCAGGGATGCATTAATGCATGCTGGCATCTGGGTTACAGAAGAGAAAGGTTAGGCTAAAAGATAGGAGGCAGCATAGAGGATCCGATTGGAAGGTCAGGTCTGGGCACTGGACCTGTCTTAGAAAAGTTCTTGCAAGAGTGTGGACCCTAGTTCTATTGCCTGTTTATATTTAAGGCAGTGATGGTGCACCCTTGCAGTCCCAATGCTGTGTAAGCAGGGACAGGCAGACAGACACCTGCAGGTAAATGGACAAGTCTACCACAAGCTGCTTTCCATACGTACATGCACACATACTTGAACACATGTACACACATACATACCCACAGATATGCCTGTACATACTAAATAAATAAATGAAGGAAGGAAGGAAGGAAGGAAGGAAGGAAGGAAAGAAGGGAGGGAAGGTGGAAGAAAGTGTAGAAGTATAAGTAAAGTAAGAAACAATATAATAACCAAGTTTGTGTTTTGAAAGTTAATATACTTGGTTTAAAATTCTTTGGACTTACATGTTATTGTTCATAGTTGCTCTTGGACACACACAAACTTGAGAACAATTTGAAAAGTCTCAGTGTTTACATTGAACAGGAGTCACATTATTATGGGCTAATTTAGAAACTATTATTTTTTTAAGGTAATCTTTTACAGCATGAAGATTGACTATAATGAGTTCTTGTTCATGCCTTCTTTAATTATACTTAATAGGTTTTCAGGGCATGAGAGCATCGTGCAGTTGATAAAGTGCTTTCTGTACAACTGAAATTTGTACCCTCCATTCACATGATACCAATCATGTGGGACAAAGTTAATAGAAAACAGATAGATGTATCCCTGAAGTTCATTGGCTAGCTGGCCTAGCCAAGTAGATGAGCTTCAAGTTCAGAACAAAAGAGGTAGGCTCTAAAAAGAAGGCCGGCAGGAACTGAGGAGTACATCTGAAGTTGATCACTGGCCTCCATCTATAAGTACATATACAGGGTTTTTAAAATCTTTATACACATGTTAACAAACACATGAGCATGTGTATCATCCATTTACCCATTCTGAGAAAATAGTTTAACTATAACATTTTGTCAGTTTCGATAGATTTACTAACATTTTCTATTTTATGTTATATATTTTTCTCTTTTAAACTACTTATTGATGCCATGGAAATATATCTGATCATATTTAAGATTTATTTCATCTTTAACTATGTGTATATATATGTGACTGTGTGTGCTTATGTATACATGTGAGTACAGACACAATAAGAGTTTAGAAAAAGGGGTTGGATCCCCTGGAGTTGTTTTCAAGTTTGTGTGTGTGTGTGTGTTTGTGTGTGTGTGCTGCCCAATGTGGGTGCTAGAAGCCATGCTTGGCTCTTCTGAAAGAGCAGCAAGTGCTTTTAATCACTGAGCCATCTCTGCAGCCTAAACTATGTATTTTTCTTTGATGCTTTTATTCTTTTTTCAAATCGCCAGCAATTTCTTACAAACTAAGAATTTCTTTTTATTAACTTTAATGTATTTTGCTGTTGCTGTTTGTTTGTCTTATACTTTGAAACAGAACTGCTTTAGCCCAGGCTGGCCCTGTACTCTCCATATTTTTGAGGAATATCTTGAATTCTTGATTATAATGTTTCTACTTCCCAAGTAATTGGGTCAGAGGTGTGCCCCACTATGCCCAACTCCTTTAATCAGGTCACTGTGAATAAGCATATAGTGTTGTTTCTTTCTTTATATTCCCTAAATCTTTTAGTTTGTTAACTTTCCTTACTGTGCTGACAGGTGCTTTGTTCTAAATTCTAAAGAGGAGCCTTTCAGTTATGAATCAGATACCATGTATGGTGTTTTTTAAACTATAGATACATTTATCAGATTAAAGAATACTGCAGATTTTAAATTTGCATTTTTAAGTTTGATGTAATTTGACTCATTAATGTATAATCACAAAAATTTGTTCATCAACATGAAACCATTCTATAATCATGAGATGAACCATGTTTGAGTACCCTCCTCCTCCTCCCCCTCCCCCTCCCCTTCTTCCTCCTCCTCCTCCTCTCTCTTTTCTTTAGTTTTGCTACATTTAGTTTACTGATACTTGGGGGATTGTATTTTCATATGTGTCATTTTTACTGAATTTGAAAGCTTTTAGTGGCTTCTGGTGGGTCTGAGCACACTAATAGTGAGAAGAGCTTTAAAATAAATCCAGACTACTAAAGCATCATTATTCCAGAACAGACACCCAGTTTGGGAACATTTTTGTTGGTGATCTCAAGT
Source organism: Mus minutoides (assembly GCA_902729485.2). Lineage (NCBI taxonomy): Eukaryota > Metazoa > Chordata > Mammalia > Rodentia > Muridae > Mus > Mus minutoides. Next base: position 2,896 of record CACVCL010020588.1, on the reverse strand, counting down.
GACGTTGCTTCTACTCCTGCATAGTTTCAAGCTTTCCAGAAAAATCAAACTGTGTGCAGGTACCAGGGGGTGGAATAAATTTAATTTTCATTCTTTGTTATATATTATACATTTTACTTCCTACTTTTTGAGTGTGCGTTCTCTCATACTTTCCAGCTTCAGTGTGCCTTGCCCTCTGCTTTTTGGTCTTTGAGTCCCAGAGGACCAAGGAAGTCAGTAATCACGTGAATCAAATTGTACCAAGGCCTTTACTTTAAAAGTGGAGTTATCTGTTTGTTTCTGATTCTCCTATCAGCCATATGTTATAACATGTGGTTATAGTACATGTGGATATATAGTGCATATGTACAAAATATCATCTATGTGTTTATACAATTCATAGAGTGATCTCGTTGAGAGTTTGTGAGCAAGTATATTTCATATTGTTGGTTGTTTGGATCATTCAGCATGTGTGGGCACATGTGTGGGCACATGTGTGGGCACATGTGTGGGCACATGTGTGGGCACATGTGTGGGCACATGTGTGGGCACATGTGTGGGCACATGTGTGGGCACATGTGTGGGCACATGTGTGGGCACATGTGTGGGCACATGTGTGAGCGCATGTATGTGGAGGCTGGAGGTTGATGTCTGGGATTGTCCTTTATTGTCCTTTTAACTTATCTTTGAGGTAGGATCCCTCAATCTAACTCAGAGCATGTCGATGTACATATTCTAAAAAGCCACTTTGTTCTATAGATTCCCCATCTTTGCCTTCCAAGGCTGCAATTACAGTAGGGCTGCCAGGCCCTGTGACGACTTACATGGGATCTAGAGGTCCAAACTCATGTGCTCTGTCTTGAGAAGCAAGTGCTTTAGCTGCTGAGACATCTCATCAGCTACCAGTTGGAATGCTTCATACTGCTATTTTAACTTTAACATTATTTTTTTTTCCCAGAATTTCATTCTGTGCTGAAGGCTCACTTTTGGAACTTGTGATAAATTTTGTCAGAACCTCTAAAGTTCTGGGATCACTTGTGCCTTCATGCTTGTTGATATCATTATTACAACCTCATCTAAACTGTATATTTAGTCACGTTTTTTTTCCAACATTGTCTCCCACTTACATGGCCTTAAAGAGAATTTCATTCTTTTAATTTGTGGAAATGTAGCTGTGAATGTTATGTTAGGGTATTATAACCCCCAACTCCTCATAGAATAATGCTCTTCTGAAGTCTGAAAATAATTCCAATTATCATATTCAGCCTATTTGAAGCAGATCATGCAAATGAGTGGAGTTAGTAGTCGTGACTTGTGTAGGTGAATAGGGGTCAATTAGAAAGGTCACTCACTGACCCGCACTGTGCTGCTCACACATTAATTATAGTCCCCTGTGAATTATGCCATTGTGCCATGCCATTCCTTCAGTTAAGATTGCTCTCGCTCTCTTTTCTTTTGAAATGCAAGTGTTCTTTTCTGGGTGAACATGAGTACTGAACATGAAAGATCAGATCTGTTCATCAATATCCATATGAATCAGGATGTTGGCAAAGGTGCCCCAAAGGAAACTAGCCTGCTTTTCTCAGTGTGCTCCAGTGATGTTGTTATGCTTAAATTCTTGCATCGTTTCCGTTGCTGCCTGTGTGTAACACAGGGACAATGATTGCTGCTATTGAACCAGAGTTGGTTATAGACCAGAAAATTTTCTTGTCTAGAAATTTTCATACCTCGGAAATCTGAAGGAAACACTAAGAACCAACAATACAACTTGAGTGAAATGACTGTGGAGTGAGAGGCTAGGTGATAAGGTTTCTCAGTGAGGGAGGCAGGAGGGAATTAACCACAACTGAGCATGTAAGAGGAAGACATATGGAAGCATAGTATTCTGCAAGCTAAATTTAAGAAATACTCTACTGAAAGTATCCAAATAACCCAGTGGCTTCCCAGAACAAAGCTTGCAGATATTTATTGGAATGTGTATTCATTCATGTGATGCTCAGTCAGTCTTGAAGCATTGTTTTAAAAGACAACAACCCAGGAAAATGCACAATGTGTATCATGAGATAAATGCCTGAATTATATAGTACATGTTTAGGAAAGACCATAAGAAAGATACTGTAAAAATTAGTTATTTTATATTTGATAACCTGTTGTTGTGTCCTTCCTTGGGGAAGACTTTTTCTCCCGATCTCAGCATTCCTTGACTCTCTGTAGTTCTTAGCGTAGGTCTGAGGTCTTATGGGCTTTCCCCTACCATTTTGACATATAAACCATATGTACAATTAACACTATATAGACTTAGAAGGTATATAATATGCATGTACATACATTCATATGATAATGATTAATGTAAAAAGAGGCCACGAATTTGAATGAAAGCAAAGTGGGTTTTATAACAGGGTTTGGGGGAGGAAAGGGAATGGAGAAATGATGTAATTATATTACAATCTCAAAAACAATGAAAGAAATGATTGAAAGAATTACACTTATTTAAGTGTATTTGTTATGATCTCTAGGAATATTAGCAATGCATTACATAAAATAAAAAGTTTTCTAAAACATGCATTTTACAATAAAATATTTATTTTTATGTTGCTCACTTATGAATGGTAGAGAAGGAAATAGAAAAACACTTGAAAGGAGATCACAAGTATTAACGTTGTGACCCAAAGGTAAGTTCGGAGTGATCCCACAGTTTAAAACAAAACAAAACAAAACAAAACAAAACAAAACAAAACATGTAAGTGTAATGGTTGGGAGAAGTACATATAAATGACTTCACATATCTTTATCAACTTAAAATTTTTAGGAGAATAATAATAAAGAGCTTATGGAAACACTAAGTATTTTATAATGTGTGATTGTAGGGCAGGGTTATTGATTTGAATGAATGCTTGTATTATGATTGTAAAAGTGA